>JAQQSU010007888.1:0-13094 GCA_028627135.1 Pseudochirops cupreus
TGTGAAAAACACAAGGCTTCAAAGTAACAGTTTGGGGGGAATTGCTGCAAATTATTCAAGGATGTTCCTATTATAGTAAAATACCATCCAGTCTTGATTCTCCAGTCTTTATTTCTTCAATCACATTTGGCCAAACCATACAAGCTAGAGCTCCAGGCCTTCACTCACATAAAACAAAACCCAACTTGTAACAGTTGTTATGATTCTGAACCATACAGAACTTCAAAAGAAATCCAGCTTCGCTGTTTGCAAATATACACCAAGGCAACAGTCTAGTGGAAAGAGAGATGAGCCTGGAGTCATTAAGTTCAAATCCTGGTTCTGATAGTTACTACAAACGCCTGACTGTAGATAGAACTTTATGAAACGCCTAACAGCTCTAAAGCTTAATGTAAATGGTAACTGAGTTGTGTCACCTACCGAGGACTCTTAAGTGTGTGTGTGTGTGTGTGTGTGAGAGAGAGACAGACAGACAGAGAGATAGACGGGGTGGGGGGGAGGGCAGGAGAAGACCTGGAGCATCTTTGTAGAGGTTAAGCAATCTTGGACCACAAGGTCCTTGACCTAGGCTAGAGCCAGGATTTAAACCTAGGTCCTTTTCTCTGAATTAAGTATTCTTTTTATTACATGATATAGGAGAACACAAGATTTAGAGAAGGGGACCAGGGTTTGAGTCCTGATTCTGTCCCCTAGATCAGTGAAATTGGGCAAGTCACTTCAACATTCTACTATGTCTTATTTTCCTCATTTCTAATATGAGGGAATTATAGACCATATGACCTCTAAGATCCCCTTCCAGTTCTAAATCTATTATTCTTAACTAATGTGAAGTAGAGATTGGAAGTTTCTACTTAGATGTTAGCATATTGTCCATAAATAATAAATAGCTGGTCTTTATATAGAAGTCAGTGTTGAACAAAGTACTTTTCATACAGTATCATATTTGAGCCTCCTGGCTACCTTGTGATGTAAAGTACTATAATTCTGATTTTACAGCTGATTGAAGATGAGGTTTTTAATAACTTGTCCAAGGTCACACAGCTAATAAATAGCAAAGCTGGAAATCAAGCCTAGGTTCCCTGATTCTAAACTGTCATCTTCTTTGAGAGTTGGTGACTATGGCTAAGTAGAAGGCATGTTGACCTCCTTAGGGCAGTGGAGGTGGGTACAGGTACAGTGACTATACCCTGAGTGAGGTGAGGCTGGACTTGTAGATAGGTTGGAGTCTGGACATAGAATGTCTTAAATGCCAGAGTCAGAAATTTCAAGTTTTCTTTTTGAAAGGCAGTTGTATCTCACTTTGGAAGTATATCTTCACTGCAGTGTCCCAAGGACTCTGTGCCAGAATGTTTGATATTTTTAGAGTAACTTAAAGGCATAAATAGCAAATATTTGCAGATAACACTACCCTCCAAGGACAGCTAACATATTAGGTTAAGTTTCCACAAAGATATTATATGGCAAGAATACTGGGTCAAATCTAATGGGATGAAATTTCACAGGAATAAATGTGAAGTTCTATACTTGAGTTCAAAATATCAGCTTTACACGGATAATAGGCAAGAGGCAGGTTAGACAGTTCATCTGAAAAGTTCTGAAATAATTTAAAACAATTCATTTTAGCAAAGTAGCAGGATATAAAGTAAATCTACAAAAATCATCAGTATTCCTTTATTTAAAGTTCTTTAGTGAACTATAAGCTCAAAATGAACCATTTTATTGCTATATGGCAAAGAAGTTAATAAAATTTTAGGCTACATTCAGGGGCATAGTATCCCATATTCATAATAATTGTGTTTTGTTCTAATTTCACTGTTCCGGCCCCATTCAGAAGATGTGTACAGCTCTGGGGACCTTTCAGGAAGGACATTGGTAAACTAGGAATTCTAGAGAACAGTAACCAGATGGCCTCAAAATCATGCCCCGAACGCCTGGAAGAATAATGAAACATGGTGGTGGGGAGGACAATATTTTCTTTAAATTTTTAGAAGGCCAGAACACAGAAGGATTAGACTTGTGCTGCTTGACCCCAGGTAGTACAATTAGGAGCAATGGGTAAAAGCTGCAGATAAAAAACTTAATTTTGCTTGATGTAAAGAAAAACTTCCTAACCATTAGAGCTATCTCAAAACAGTGGGCTGCCCCAAGGTAATGGATTCTCCCTGTCTGAGCATCTTCAAGCATAGAATGGATGACTACATGTTGCATCTTAGCTCATCAACATCATTCACCTTTACCCCTCACTGGACTACATTTCTTCTAGGGGCAGGAAAGGCATAGCTTTTCAGTACAGTATCTCCAGTATCTAGCATGATATCTATTACATAACATGTACTTAATAAATCCTGTTCAGGAGAATTTCTATAGCATACTTCCTCATGGTGAGTATTCATCTCATTCTGAATTATTTTAAGAACTGCTAATACCAGAATAATCACTGTTAACTCACAACCAGTTCTTGGAATCTTATCTGAATAATAAAAATAAAACTCAAAGGAAACAAGTTCTGAAATTAAACTCGTAATTTAAACAAAGGAAAACTGAAAAATTATTCAAGCAGAATGTCTCTAAGAATATTCAAAGGATGCTTAATACCAATTGAGTCAATCAATACCCAAAAAGGAATTTCCATTATAACATAGTCAACTACTATTAATCTGGCCTCTATTTTAAGATTTTTCAAATCTTCACTTCTTCCCAAGACACTGAAACCTACCATGGCAAGATTTACTGTCTTAACATAAGAAAAAATTCTCACTCTTAAAAATAAAAAGTTAAACATTTATTTTTTTTGGTTGGGAGTCATCTTCACAATTGAGATCAGAATATGCACAAAACAACCATCTGTATAAGATTCAAACTTTAAAACCAATAATTCAAGCTTTTCCACAAAAGTGAGTTCTAGCTGTAAAGGCAATCTCACTTCCTCATGAAGAACTGGCTCTAACAGAGATAAACAGACATGTAGGAAATGTGTCACTATTTTATCTGCAGTAAGAAACGTGTGCTCTGAAGGTCTGCTTTCTTGTTACAAAATGGAAATTTCCAGAGAAGTTAAAAGTGCAGAATTATGACTGTAAAATTCTTATGAGAACAAGTTGTAATCCAGCAGTTCTTCACATAAGAGACTCAAAATCACAGTAGTATGAAAATATCAAGCAAGGAGGATAAGTTGATAGGTACAATTATCTTGGATATATACATAAACATTTTCATGTAAACTGTAAACAGTCAAAACAAAGATCAATTATTATCAATATTAATAGCTTTTTACAAAAGACCACCATTGGCAATAGATTTATATAGATTAAAAGTTATGACCGAAGTTCATTTTAACTCATGCTTTGATTGAACATGACTAGAATAGCTGAGTAATAGAAAATGAGTTCATCTTGACCCTCCTTTTTCATACACTTCCCATGAAGCCCCACAGAATGAGTTAATAACTGATACTTCTCTAAGGAGAAAGAAAAAAATAATATTTATCCTAAATTGAACTTAAAAATTATGATTTTAAAACTTCAAATCACTTATTGTTACTCCAATAATTTGGAGATGAATAGGTCTATATGTAAACAAGGGAAACCTTGTTTATATAGGCAAGGGCTTCATCTAAGACAAATGTCAAAAAATAAGGCATAGTAAGCGTGCAGATTTTATTTACCACGTGTATTAGAAGCTAATACCAGTCTCAGTCCTCATCCCCAACATCGTTGCAATCTTAAGTAAAAAAAAGAAAAATGAGAAATGGATGACTGTATGGTTGCAATTTCTAAGACTGAGAAGAGAAGGACATAACTTAATTCACCAAAGAAATAATTCTGTTTTGGTTTGTAACATGTACTTTTTTCTTCTTTTTTTCTAGAGCTTTTAAAAAATCAGTTCTAGATCCTGTGAATGGTAGTAAACAGTAGTAGTATATTTAAGAGTGTCCAACAAAAATATAAAAGTGAACAAATAAAGATTCTGCACCTGACAGTACAAATTTAAACGCTAATTTTAAACAAACAAGAAAAAGTTCAATTTCTTTAAAGGTACTACAGTGGAAAGAACATTGAATAGGACCTGAGATCAAATTCTAGAAATGTTTGTTTTATTTCATAAGTTAAAAATAAAATTTATAATGAAAAAAATTCTAGCTGTCACTACCTATGTGACGTGGGGTAAGTCCTTCAACCTCTCCAGGAATCACTTCCCTCTTCTGTAAAATGAAGGAGTTGGAATAGATGAGCTCTGAGATATCTTTCCAGCTCTAGATACAACAAGACTGTATGGTTCCGTAAATATAACCTTGAAATTCTACTATAGAATCACACGATTTTCCAGGATTATTAGCACTGCTGCCAGGTTATCACTGTTGATCTTTCAGGATCCTTTTAGCATCACATGGCATCTCAACATACAATCCTGTCATATGCTGCACTGTTCATAACTAGTACAATTAGTATCTAATAAACTCTTCTTTCAAAGTAAAAGATAAAATTACAACTACCTGGCAGAATTTTTAAAACAAAAACACACAGTGAATAAAACAACCATGTAGGAGAATGCAGATTATACTGATTATTAGCCTTAGAGACTTATTCTCTCTCCAATTATACCACAGTAATACCTGTTTTTAAAATCCAGTTAGTGAAGAACTGGTTTAAAGGTGAACAACACATTTCAGTCTGTGACTAGTAGTATAAACTACAGGGTTTATATTTTACATAAGAAAAAATCGACTAAATTAATTTGGCCACAGAGTAGTTTTGGACTTGAAATATATTAACAAAACCCACAAATGCTCGACTGGGAATAGGGGTCTCAATCAACTCAAGAATGAAAAAGATGGTTAGGGAAGTTCTGAAAAACTGTCACACAAGTACTACTGACATATTATTTCATATTTTAGAGGGAAAATATTGATAGCATCAAAATTTTCTTATGAGACCCCTACTGACATCATAAAGAGGAACACCAGGGCTCTGTGGAACAGTTTAGTAAATGTTAATCTACTTGGTGAATACTGTCAAACTTCTAATGCTAGCAACTAATTTTACATGTGTAATGGGAAGTGAAAAATATTGATTAAAAAATTAAGGATGTAGGTGATTATCAGATGAAAATGGACCCAACTCAACACGTGGATCTACACAGTGTTACAAAAGCCTTCGACTTGATCGCAGATGAATACCTTAAAATTAGAGCCCCTGGGTTTTCATATTTCCTTTAGCCCTCCAAATCCACAGCTCTTATGAGGGTACAATGCATTATACCAATATTGAGAAAGAGATGGGGAAGCAAAAAAGTTCAAGGAAATACTGGAGAGCAATGTCATTACATTCTTCTGATTTGGATTATTCAAATACCTATTTCCATTCCTGCAAATGCTCTTTTGAGCTATTAAAGATGATTAATACCCTGAAATCACTGAAACTCTTGAGCTGTGGAGGCTGGGGTGGAGGGTGATGATACTGTAAATCAGAAATATTAATAGTTACTACTTCAATTTAATTAAAGCAGAGAAGCCCAAAATTCAGTTCCTTATAGACCAGCTGGATTTACTTTCATTGTCCTTATCTCATCCCATCTGGATGTTTTGTACACATGCTATAAATTACCAGTAATAAGAACCTGTAATCCCAGTCACAAGAGAGGCTGAGGCCTAAAGATCCCTTGAGCTCAAGAGTTCTGAGCTATAGTAGGTTACGACATCTTGGTATCCACATTAAATTTGTCATAAATATGGTGAGCCCCAACAGCAGAGGTTTCACCAGGTTACCTAAGGAGGGGCAACCAGTATAGATCAGAAACGGCGCAGGTCAAAGCTCTCATGTGGATTAGTAGTGGGATCAGGCCCATGAAGAGTCCCTATATTTCCAGCTGTCAAAATGGAGACAGTATTTTTTTTAAATCAATAAGCAAGTGTGGGTGGGGAGAGGCAGTGTGGATTCATCACTACTACTGAAAAACCTTAAGTACCTGTCCTATTCCAGTGCGTATGACTGGTTTCTAAATCTATCCCATTTACACTTACTAGGGGGGGATTTTCAATTCAGAGAATGCTCATGTCCTAAAATCCTGGCTTTGCTAGAGGTTGGCATTCACATGGCTGATACACTGCCCCAACTCACATCTGTGGGTAGGTCTGGAGGGAGCTACAGTCAAAGCCCAGCAGGATCCTTAAACATGAAGGCCTATACAGAAAGCAGCGGAAATGTTACCCAACTGCTGATCTTCTCGGTCAGTAAATTATCTCATGGCCTCGATGTTTCACTTAGCTTTGCATGTAGGTTTAGTTCTAATTTTCAGTGCAAGATCAACTCTACAATTCTATACCCCATCCCTATATACAAGTTCTGGTGTATAAAAGGCCAAGGAAACTCTAAACCTCCTTCATTTCTTTTTTGGTCCCTAAATGTAACATACCCTGTACTTGAAAAGAATGAGCAAGTCTTTAGTCACTAAAATTAACCCTTATTATATAAGACAACTTTCTCCTCTTCAATGACCATTTCCTATTTTATATAGACAGCATGGTTCAGTGGCTAGAGATGTGGCTTTGGAGCCAAAAGACTTGAGTTCAAATCCTAGACTCTGACACATACGGGTTGGGTAACCCTTGGCAAATTATTTAACCTCTTAGTGCTCTAAACAACTCCATACGTTGAAGAGAAGACATCAACTTGCATTGGGAGAGAGAATTTCCTCATCAAAGATTTCTCTATACTAACAAAATAATAGACCCAGACCCTATCCCTATGTCTGTTTGACATAGATATGAACCTCTGGCTTCCAATTGCTTCAGCTCTGCCCTTTTGACCCCTACTATAACAAAAATACTGCTGAGTTTAATAACCTTTAATAATTTCAGCCAATAAAACTGGGAATGCAGAGGAAAGGTGAAAGAAACTATATGCCTAGAATAAAGAAGAGCATTTTTTTCTAACACATTAGATTAAAATAAAATGAACCACATGTAAAAATAATTTCTAAAAATGGGTGGCCTAAAACATCAGATGAATTGCAGTTCTTAACTGTTTCATAAAGTGCACCACAGCAAATATTAATGACTTTTCAAATGTCACAACCCCTAGAGTTTTACCGTTACCATCAATAACTCAGTCATTATTTTTAATAATGATAATTAAATAGCTGACATTTTTCCACTGAGGAAGGCAAGGTTTTTGGCTCCAATGCAACGGCAAAAAAGCAGCAGGGTCTTCCTAGGGGGGAAAACATGCAAAACTAAAAAAAAGAACACCTTAGCAGCATACAACAACACAACACACCGAAGTAGAGGCTCAGTGAGCACTGAGCACAAACCCCATCCATGTGGTAAGAGCAAAAAAAAACAAAACCCACAACTTTTTCACACCCGAAGTGTGAGCTTCCCTTGAATTCTGGAGGTAACATCTATCTTAGCTTTGCTATTAGCAAACAACACAACCAATAAATAATTTCTCTCAACTTGTACATACACACCCATGCACCCACTCCAATACACTTATGTATACCTATACAGAAATGAATATATATACATATGTGAATATGTATGTCTGTGTGTATGTGTACAAGATGAGGAAGCCACGTTTTTAAAAAATCAGTCATAAGGTGGGAAAAAAACTACCACCCATGTGTAAACATGCAATTGTTTTTGTTTCACACTACTGTTCGGTGCTCTGCACACACGTACACAGCACTGGGGCGGATGCGTCGTTTTGTGTGGCCTGGGAGCTGTGGCAAAAACTTGAAGGACTTGGGCATTAAGTCTAAGCAGGCATCATGAAATTTCTTGATTCTCCAGTAGTAAATCAGTGGGTTCAGAGCAGATTTGAGGTAGCAGAGCCAGAGGAGCCAGGTGCTGATCTCAAAGAAGTTGTGCTTGTAGTAGAAGTGGCTGTTAAACGTGGCCACGAGGCTGTAGGTAGTGAATGGGGCCCAGCAGATGATGAAGACAACAAAGAGAATCAAGATGGTGGTGAAGGCACGTGTCTTAAAGCTCATATCGATGCTCATCTGGAAGGGTCTCTGCAGACTCATGAGGCCCAACTTGCTGGCTTGACTGAGGCATATGCCCTCGGGATAGCTATGAATTCGGACTGCATTGTGCCGCACAGTATTGAGGATGCCCATAAAAGAATACAGCATCATGAGGAAAGGAATAAAGAAAGAAATGAGGACCACCAGTATGACGTAGGCCTGATAACCAGGGTTGGTGGTATAGCCAAACACACACTGCGGGGCTCTGGAAGGTATCTGCAGCTCTGGGTTGCCCACAGCCAAAGGGAATGCCACACAAAAGGAAGTGGCCCAAGAAATGGCAATAAGCATCTTTGCGCGGTATGGGTTCAGCTTATCCTGCCTCTGAACTATAATCAGGAATCTGTCAATGCTTATAATTAGCAGGATAGCAACTCCCTCAATAACAAAGAGCCAGAAAAACATAGCTGACACCCGGCAGAAGACTTTCCCAAAAATCCACTGAGTTGTGAGAATCGTTACCAGGGCAAAGGGCATATTCAGAACCGCAAGCAACATGTCTGCAAATGCCAAGCTAGCAAGGAGGATGTTAATTGCAGAACGCATAGCCGCCTTCTGGTAGACCATGAGACAGACAACAAAGTTCCCAAGAAAAGAAACCAGCAAAATAAATATCATGATGGCAGAAAGGATGATCTGCAGAGGCAAACTGAGGCTCTTAAAAGCTTCTGATGCTGAAGAGGCCGATGTCCTATTCACTGTCAAAGCACTGATCTCAGCTGTGGTCCTGGCATCCGAAGCATGCCTCAGGGGGGAATCTATGCCACCATGAAGGACAGACTGAGGTGTGGTCAAATTAATGTAGGCATTTTCATAGATAACAAAAGTTGTGTTTGCTGTCCCAGGATGGGCAGCTGTCAGTACTGCTGAGAAGACCATGATTGGATTCAGAAGGATGGAACACCCGACCCATGACACAGGGGGCCTCGAAACATTTCACCAGACATTGGCAGACTCCATTTGGCCAACTTGGAAACACAAGCCTGGAAACAGAGGCGTTCCATCTTCCCCAGCAGTCCGTCTAACTGAAAATAAACCACAAAGGAGAGAAATTAAATCTGAAAACAACAAAAACATTTTTCTTTAAATTTCTAATCTTATCTTTTTTTTTTAAGTTTTACTTTCCTTTGAAAAATCTGCCTTGATTTCATCAGTGAGGTCACTACCCTCAGTAATAAAGATTCCCCACTGCCATCTCTCATTCATTTTACTCTTAACTGTTAAAAATACTCAGTCATTTTTCTAATCTTATCAACAATGAAATATTGGTTTCTTATTTTTTATGTGTAAACCAAGATGGAGAATTGTTAAGAATTTTGAATACCCTAAGGAAACAGAAAACAATTTTTAAACAAACACATACTTGTAACCCAATTTAGTTGGTCACTTTTTATTTTACAATATATCATGGCACACAGCAGACAGGGCATCACACTTGGAGTCAGGAAGACCTGAATTCAAATCTAGCCTCAGACACTTACAAGCTGTGTGACCCTGGGCAAGTCACTTACCTTCTGTTTGTCTCAGTTTCCTCATGGGTAAAGTGGGGATAATAATAGCACCTACATCCCAGGGCTGCTGGATCAGATCAGATTATAATTATGGAGTGCTCAACACAGTGACTGGCATGTAGTAAGCATTATAGAATGTTAGCTCCTGGACTATTATTATTTAAACTGCAATATTAAGATTCTAGATTTTACTATTTTGCTCTTCTGAGAACCCTGTCAGTATGACAAATAACTCTTCACCCCACCCCTAATCATTCTCAATTTATTTGTCTTGAATGCTTTTCTTTCTTTAGTAATTCATCTTTAAAAGAAGCAAATTGAACAATACTACTGGATAGGTCTCAAGCAAAAGTTATAAATAAGGCATGCCATAACACTAGCCAGTAACTAGCTGAGAGAAAGAATGAAACATTGGATGGTTTTCTAAGGGAAATGTTAAGGAAGTGTAGGAAAAGGTTGATGGGAGGGTAAAAAAACAAACCTTTAATTATTTAACAACCGGACCTATGGCTGGCTTCAATTAAGGACTTTCTTCAATTTATTCTTTTATTATTATTCCCAGAAAGGCTTGGGATCAAATCCTCCCTCCGACACATGCTAGCCTAGCCATCCTAGACAAATTACCTAAGGTCTTCCTCAGTCTTCTATGCTTTAAGACGAGATGCTGCAAAGAGGGTACAGACCTGTATTGGTAAAAGGAATTTCTTCCCATCGGAGTTCGCTAATGTCTAAATAAAATTTAGCATTTTCTTTAAATATCTAAAAATATTTTTCTAGGAAGGGGACCATAGGATTTAAAAAGAATGTCAAAAGGGTCTATGTCACACGCGTGCATACACACACACACACTAAGAATCCTTGCCCTATATCAAATCACAGGTACAGTACCTGCCCTTATAACTGTAAAATATAAAATTAACACAGGGCATATGTTCCCTAGACTTCCCTAGACAGACTGACAAAATGTTAACATCATGCTGAAACTACTGTCATAACTCATCTATTTGCACTACCAATAACTGGCACAAGGAATAGTACTCAGCTCTAAATCTAACTGGCTAGTACACTTTTATTGAATTAAGACATCTTTACCCATAATGCCAGTGGGGCAAGGCAGCTCTCTAGAATCCATTTTTAAACATTTTCTTCCTATACCAGCCTATATTTTATCTGTGAAAGTATAATCATAAAGCAAATCACTTCTATAACCTGCTCTCTGAGAATTAAAAGACTGAGAAATAAAATAAGGAAGGATTCCAAAAAAACGTTATCTCAAGTGGCTTAGAATCATAGACACATCAAGGACTTGGCAGTCAGTCCACAAAAAAGGAAATAATATATTCTTACAGATGGGGAAGTTCATCTTTCTTCTGATTTTTGTCAAGAAGTAACCACAAAATTCATTTGAATTTCCCTACTTTATGTAAGTCAAATATAATAGAATGTCTTGTAATATCTTTTCAGAGTCTTCTATTTTTAAACCTAAAATGCAAGGCAGCACAATGTGATGGTTTGAAAGACACAGCTAAACCCTGAAAGACACAGGTCCAAGTCCTACCCTCTGACACAGACCAGCTTGTGTGTGACCTGAGGTAGGTCACTTAACTTCCCAGTGTTACAGGCCCCTCTCGAAGTCTTGGCTGTGTAGAAATGCCCACTTAACATTAGTAGAGGGAACTTCCTCATCCAGGAATTCCCTACACCAGTAAAATTACAAAGTCCAGTCTTTATTCCTATCCTCAAATGGAAACATTTTCAGCAAGATGTTCATTTCTTCTGCTGCAAAACAAGGTAGATAAATTAAAGGATCTCCAAGATCCTTTCTGAACTGGTCGCATAACCATTTGTTAATATGTGATCTTGTGCATCATTTACAGGTGTTTGTAAATTAAAGGAAGGTAGGAAGTTAAGTAGATAAGAGTGCTGGACCTGCATTCAGGAGGAACTGAGTTCAAATCCAGTCTCAGACCCTTACTAGCTGTGTGGTGCTGGGCAAGTCATTTAACCTGTTTGCTTCAGTTTCCTCATCTGTAAAATCAGCATTATAACAGTATCTACTTCCCAGGGTTGTTTGGAGGATAAAATGAGTTATTTGTAAGTGTTCTGCAAACATTCTAAGCACTACATAAATGCTATTATTAATTCATTAGTTCTAACAGTCTGGTCCCATGTGAAATCTAATCCTCATAATTTAGAAACACATCGATAAATCTGCTTTTACAGAATGCTTCAAAGAATATCATCATTTTAGTATTTTGGGTCCACTTCCATGATTTCATTCACATAGAATATTCCTGGTGTGGGCATTCTCATCACTAAGCTAGATCAGTGACTCATCTGTCATTTATTTATAGTCTTGTAGAATGTCTTGGAGCCATGAGGGGTAAAGTGCTCCTAGTCACAAAGCTAGTTATATCAGAGACAGGGCTTGAACTTGGTTCTTTGTGAATCCATGGCTTGTCCTGGATAATAATATATTATTATTATATTATAATATTATATTATATTATTACATATAATAATATATTATTATATAATAATTATTAAATATTATATTATATTATTACATATAATAATATATGTTATATAATAATAAATATTATTATTATATATTATAATATATTATATTATCTCAACAATAACTGGCATTTACATGGGATGTTAGAGTTTTTGTAAAGCACTTAAGGTATATAAACTCATTTGAGCGTCACGACAGTGAGGTAGGTACTATGGGCATTATTATAACCACACAAGGAAGCAGACACAGAGTGAATGATCAATTGGTCCGTGGTCATCCAATGAATAATTATCAGAAGAATAATTTGAAGCCAGGGTTTCCCAACACCAAGTGTAGCACTTTATCAGCTCTGTCACACTGCCTGGTAAGCCTCTTAGCCATATCTCAATAAACACACGGCCACATTTGTTCATTTTGGATTCATTTGCCCCACATTTACTTCCTTTTCATTCCAGATCAACCTTCCACTTATAGAAAGAACATCAGTGCTCTGGATAACTGAAGGTCTTAGTAAGGACCAACTCAGTTCCTAACTCCAAGCAAATCTAACAGTTATTTGCTATGCATCTGTTATAAGCAAGGCACAGTGCTGGGCACTAGGGACATACAGACAAAACGGGGTGGGGCGGGGGGGAGTATCTCTGCCCTTGGGGAACTTACTTACCTTCTACTGTGAGTTACAATACGTAAACAGACAAGAAAACGTAAGATAATTTAACAAGGGGGAGATGGCTAGTAACTCAAGGGGGGCTGAAAAGGTTTCCCCACAGGAGCCTAGAAAGAAGCCTGGGGGCTAAGAAGTTGAGACAAAGACAGTGCACTCCAGCAATGGCCTGGCCTAGGAGAAGCAAAGGCACAGATGTGGGAAACAGATGCCAACTTTAAAGAAGAGCAAAAAGGGGGGCGGAGCCAAGATGGCGGCGTAGCAGCAGCAACACATCGCAGCTCTCACATAGC
The DNA here is from genome assembly GCA_028627135.1 of Pseudochirops cupreus. NCBI lineage: Eukaryota > Metazoa > Chordata > Mammalia > Diprotodontia > Pseudocheiridae > Pseudochirops > Pseudochirops cupreus. The sequence continues at coordinate 13,012 of JAQQSU010007888.1, forward strand.
CACCCCAAAATACCCATAAAATAGGACTCTAAACCAATCCTGGAACTCCAAAACGCACACAAAGATACTTCCCACTAAAGTCA
>JAQQSU010007889.1:0-13094 GCA_028627135.1 Pseudochirops cupreus
GTCCAATGACTGAATCATTTTCTTAAGCAAATTTTAAAATGGAGCTAAACAAAAATATAATGACCAATATCATATGGTTTTGTGATGCCTCTGCTTCTGATTCTTTGGAAGGGTAGAGAATATATTTTCTTGGTATCCTATTTAATGACATTATTTCTCTGAGTGGGGATGCAAATATGTGTATGTATGTGTAATTCCTACTCCCATACAGGGAAATTGTACAGTTTTGCCCTGACAATGCTATACTGCCTATGTGTAAAGTGATATGAGAACTGATTGAGAGATCAATGACCCACAACTTTTTGTGAGTGAAAGAATTGCTTCAAATTATGCAGAAGCAAATAAAAATATTTGAAAGCCTATAAGAAGTTCCTAGATCCACAGAAGAGGAAAAAAGTAATGTCACTGGGTCCCTTCATATCTGTTGGCTCCAATTCAGCTCAAAATAAACTCCTATTTGTGGCATTGCTCTCTGGGTCCTGGTTTAAGCTGAGATCTTACTGCAAGATGAAGAACTGGTTTATTCCTGTATTTTTGATATTTTGATATTTTCTAATCTGCAAATCCCAGAATATTATTGACTGCTTTTTGTATAAGGAAAGTTTCAACTTATTTGTAAAACTCTTTTTGATACACAAATATGAAATTTGTTTATTTGTTTCTGCACACACACACACACATACACACACATACACACACACATACACACACACACAAACACATATACACACAACCAGATAGATATAGATAGGTATATAAATCTCCCTCTCTCTTTCTGTATATGGAAAGTTATACATCTGTCTAACTATCTATCAATCTATCTATCTATCTATCTATCCCTCTATCTATCTATCTATCCATCCATCCATCTAGCTATCAACATATACATACATATATAGGGAGAGGTCTATTTCTATCTACATATATATTACACATATATACCTACATGTGTGTATGTGTGTATATGTATATGTATGTATGGATGTCTATATATATATCTCAGTGGTTCTCAACCTTTCTAATGCCATGACTCTTTAATACTCATATGTGAGTGTATCTGCATATGGACGTACCTGCCTGGAGACAGATAGAGGAGTGGTGTCTCGATTCCTAAGACCATTGGAAATATATGTTTTCCGATAGTCTAAGGTGACCCCTATGACCCCTGTGAAAGGGTCGTTCAACTGCCAAAGGGGTTGCGAGCCACAAGTTGAGAACCACTGATATATACATACGTACATATATATATATATATATGTATAGATATATATATATAGATATATATATAATATATATGGAGAGACAAGCATGGAGATGCAAGGCCATTCCAGACAGGGTAGCAGTATAAACAAAAATTTTAATAAAGAAGTATATATGGAGAGAGAGACAGAGACAGAGACAGACAGACAGACAGAGACAGACAGAGACAGACAGAGAAATAAAGGAAGGGAGAGAGAGAGAAACAGAGAGAGAGAAAGAGAGAGAGAGAGAGAGAGAGAGAGAGAGAGAGAGAGAGAGATCCTAGATACAGAATGAAAAGTAACACAGGTGTGGTAAGCACAGTAAAAATGTAACTAGATGAGAGCATGAAAACAAGATTCTGGGAAGGGGGAAAGGAGAAATTAAAACAAACAAACAACAAAGGTTGTAAAATAGAAAAGGTGAATGATATTCAGACACAAATCCCATGTACCTTGTTTGGACAATTATCAAAGCAATTCTCAATATATCTCACCATCCAGCTTTTTGTGATAAAAGCAATTACTCTTCTGATCTGGTTAAATCATCATGTCACATAGGTGGCTAATATTAGACATCTTTGTCTACTATAAGCATCTTTGTAGGGGACGAATAGGAAGAAATGGGAAATCTTTTTTCTGATTTTAACTGTTAATTGAGTCTGGTATTGTATTATGTGCTATTCTTTTTAATGATTCTCAGTAAAGATAAAATTAGCCTTATTTTAGTCTGAAGGAGTAGTCATTCTAAGACAAACTGGAAACTGAGACTGCTCAGGGCTAAATCAATCACTCCATTTGGTGTATAGGGATGTTTTTTTAAAGAGTACAGGGAGCATAGTATAGTGCCAGGTTTAGAGTCCATAACAACTGAGTTAACCTTCTGCCTCAGATGTTTAACCCTCTTGTGTTCCCAGACAAGTCACTTAAACCACCCTCTAATTCTCATGCAACTTCCAGTAAGTCATCAACTGATTACAATTTCAATTGGGATTTTTCCACTTGAAAACATAAGTACTTTACATATTCCTTTAAGGTGTACAGTAAAAAGACATCAGGTGCCCAGGTCCCTTAAAACAATAACGATGATAAGCAGGGATTCCCTAATGACCCTGAACGTTCAATATGTTATGATTTAAGTAACATATTAAGATCAAGATATAAAGTTAGAAATTTGTCTGCTAACCTTGAAAAAGAATAAACATGTCTTAATACAGATTTTACTCCTCCAATCATTCTGGGAGAGGAAATGGAACATTATATTCATTGTCGAGAGAATGATCATTCAAAGTAGATAAACCCAGGATTCCTACTCTCCCTTAATGCCAAAATACTGCCACATTAATTCAAAAGCTGTTAGAAGTCAGGGACATTCCCTTCACCTTGATGAAATATTAAATAAACTAGATAAATGGTCTTAATAACCCTAAGCTTTTTTAAAAGGGAAAAATATGACCATCAAGCTTGAAAAAGATGGAAATTAACTTAAATACCACATCTTCTAAAAAGTAATGCATGTGAATAGATCATTCAGTTCTTCTCTGGACACAATGTGCTGTGATATTCAATCATATCAACTTATTGTAGTATGAAGAAGGAATGAATAACAAACTCTACTTAGAGATTCTAATTTCTTGATAACCAGATTTCTTCATAACCAGATTGGCACATCAGCCAATAGATAGCTCTTTGGAAGAGTTTAATTATCTATACTGGATTTTTAAAAGATCTGTTTAAAAATACACACACACACACACACACACACACACACATATCTACACCCAGAGCAGATGCTATTTGCTCACTCAATACAGAACTATCAAAAATCATTATACATGAGTGTTGCTAGTGGCGATTCAAAGTAATTCTTTGACACAGTGCATGTAAGTGTAATGCTGCTTATTTATAAATGTACTAACAAGGCATATAAAAAGCCCAAGGGTATTTTTTTTTCATGTATGCAGAAGGAAATCAAGGAAGCAAGGAGCAAAGGCAGGCTCAGAGGAATTTCAAAGGATTACAGATGAAACATTGTTAAGTCCCAGAGGATAATGTGACAAGAACAAAGCCTAGAGAAAAAAATGGAACAGAGGACCCAAGCCCAGACTAGGGGAACTTGCAAGTTATATTGCTAACTAGGTGGAGAACTGAACTGACCTTTTCATTGCATTGCTTACATGCCATTATAATATAATTAACTGCTATTGAAATTCATTTCAAACACAATACAGCAAGGCCCATTTTGCTGCTTGTTTCACATCTATCTTTTTTAACATTTTGAACTGCTTTTAACAGTGTAGTAAGTCTGCACTGAAAGTGATTAAACTATACTGATTAATGATGAATTTAAATCACTGTTAAAATAAACAACAAAAAAAAACACACAAACAAACCCAGAGTTTTTGTTGAGATTATAGTTTTATAATTGTTTCTATAATCCTCATTCTCTCTCCCTTCTCCCTCTGAATTTCAAAGCATATTTTTGTATATTATTAAGTTCTTTCCCATTCATAAACCGAGCTGTTACAACAAATTAGGTAACCTCGTACAAGAACAGATTTGAAGTTAAAACAATTTATAAAGGGAATATCAGGCTATCTTTTGAAAATACATAATAGTCTTTAAGAATATTAGCTCCCTGAGGATAGATGCAGGCATTTTCTCTATTCTTTAAAATGAATGGGAAAATGATATATGATACAAATGATAAAGTGTTATGATATACAAATATGTTAAATAACAGGGCCAAAATTAGTTTCCTTGTGTGCCATCCATGAATATGTAGGTATGTTTATAAGAGAAATTGACCTTGCTTCTTTCCCTGTGTAATCAAGATATAACATATTTGGTATTCTGGTTTTATAATGAGTAGTGTCAAAATTTATAGAATCATTGATGTACATATAGACAAATTTGGAGGGAATAGAATAGCTAACTTGTGAGATCCATGGATAAGGGAAGAATTTAGGACCAAATAAGATATAGAGAGCTTTACAAAACATAAAATGAATCATTTTGATTCTGAAAAATTTTTAAAACATTTTTTCACAAACAAAACCAATGCAAATTAGAAGGAAAGCAGAAAACCTGGCGGGAGAGAGGATTTAAAGGAAGTATCTCTGATAAAGGCCTCATTTCTAAAATGTATAGAGAACCGAGTCAAATTTGTAAGAATACAAGTCATTCCCCAATTGATAAATAGTCAAAGACAAGAACAGGCAGTTTTCAGACAGAAATCAAAACTGTCTATAGTCATATGAAAAATGCTCTAACTATTGATCAGAAAAATTCAAATTAAAGCTCTGAGATACAACCTCAAGCATATCAAATTAGTTAATATTACAGAAAAGGAAAATGACAAATATTAGAGGGGTATGGAAAAGCTGGGACACTATTGCACTGTTGGTAGAATTATGAATTGATTCAATTCTTCTGGAGAACAGTTTGTAACTATGCCTAAAGGACTATAAAACTATTCATACCTTTTGACCTAGCAATATCACTACTAGATCTATATCCCAAAGATATTTTTTAAAAAGAGAAAAGAATTTATTTATACATATATATATACATCCATACATACACATGCACCCACATATGTATATATGTATCTGTATGTGTATATACATACATGTATACATACAAATATCTAGGGGGAGGTAAAGCAATTCTTTTTGTGGTGGCTAAGAATTAGAAATTTAGGCTATGCTCCTCAATTTGGGAATGACTGAATAAGTTGAGAATTATGATGGGTTTAATGGAATATTATTATGCTACAAGAAATAATGTACAGACTGATTTCAGAAAACACATGTAAAACTTACATGAACTAATACAGAGAGAAATGAGTGGAACCAGGAGAATATTGTACACAGTAACACCAGCACAGCACATTGAACAATTATATTTCCAAAGGACTCATTATGAAAAAAATGCTATTCACCTCCAGAGAAAGAACTGATGGCATCTGAATACAGACTAAAGAAAACCATTTTGCCAATTCTTTCCTTCCTTCATTTCTCCTTTTTTTTTCTTTCCAGTTTCCTTCCTTCCATCCTTCTTTCTTTCCTTCTCTCTTTCTTCCTTCTCTCCTTGTTCCTTCCTCCCTCCCTCCCTTTCTCCCTCTCTTTCTTTATTTCTTTTTCAAATTTTCTTCCACAAAATGACTGAAATGGAAACATTTTACATGATCAGACATGCATAACATAGATTGCTTACTATTTCAGGGAGAGGGAGAGGAGGGAGGAAGGGATAAAATGTGTAACTTGAAAGAAAGAAAATGTTAAAATCATTTTATGTAGTTAAGGTAAAATAAAATATTATTTAAAATATTTGTGAAGTCAAAATAGAGTATAATTTTTCCTAAATATGACTCTCTACACATTCCAGACAACATTCCTATATCTGCTTTCTAGATAAAGATAGATAAAGCAAAAGAAGACCAACCTCCCTCTAAATTGAATTCCTCTTCCTCAAAGCTAGCCATAGAGCAGGTTCATGAAGAGGAACCTTTACTAAAAATGAGTCTTTGAGCACTGAGGAATATTGATGGGAAGAAGTGGTAGAGAAACAAGTCTTGATATCCCCAAACTCAATCTGAGTATATCCCTTAGGTTTTCATACAAAGGGATCCCCAGGTTGATGCAGAGTAAGGAAGGAGAGGAGAAAATAAAGCCTTTGATCATGTCAAGTGCTGAAAGTTTACCCTTTGCTAGATAGAGGTATGATTTAGATGGGCTTATCATTGGGTAGATGGTTACTCTTTTTTTTTTGCCCCTGGCATCAACCCAGGAGTACTAATTCTATTATTCCTTTACCCTTTAATTCATTATTGATTATAGATAGATTCCTATGATTTTCAATCCCTTTCCAGATCACTGACTTGTCATGGTGGCAGGGTTTATGTGGCTCAATGAAACTATGAATTGGTCAGGCAGAGTTAACCCAAACATGTCATAGTAGAGAGTTCTGACAAAAAAAAAGTGATATACTGGAGAAGGAAACAGCAAAAAATTTAGCATCTTTGCTAATAAATCCCCATGGACAATATTAAAGTGATAAAAATATGAAACACTGGAAGATGAGCCCCTTGGATCGGGAGATGTCCAAAATGCTACTGGAGAATTGCAAAGGACAAAAACAAGTAACTCTTCTACTAATGAAGTCGTTTGGTCAAAGCCAAAAGGAAGTTTAGTTGTAGATGTATTTGGTGACATAAAGAAAGCCCAATGCTGTAAGGATCAATATTGCATAGGAACCTGGAAGGTAGAAGCTATGAACCAAAGCAAACTGAATGTGGTCATATAGGAGAAGGAAAGATTAAAAATTAATGTCTTGAGTGTCAATGAACTTAAATGAATAGGAATGAGTGAATGTGGCTCAACTAATTATTGTATGTATAACTGTGGGCAAGAAACCCTTGAAGGAATGGAATAGTCCTCATACTCAATCAAAGGATGAGAAAAGGAGAATTGGAGTTGAATCTGAAAAATGACTAAATGTATTTGTTAGAATCCAAGGTAAAGCATTCAACATCACCATAATAAGAGAGTATGCTCCAATCACTGATGCCAAAGATGCCAAAGTTGGTCAGTTCTATGAAGACCTATAACATCTTCTACAAATAACACCAAAAATGTAACATTAATAGCAGGGATTAGAACGCTAAAGGAGAAAATTAATAGATAATTGGAGTAACAAGTAAGTTTAGTCTATTTTGAGCATAAAATGAAGCAGGGCAAGAGATTAATAGTGTTTCATCAAAATAATTCACTAATTGGGAAGTGGAGTAAAGATGGCAGCATAAAAGCAGGAAAACTCTGTGGCTCACCCTATAACCACCTCAAATACTTAAAAATATGACTCTAAACAAACTTTAGAGCTACAGAATCCACAAAGTGACAGAGAAACAAAGCTCCTGCTGAAGGCAGCCCAGCAGGCAGACAGAAAGGGTTCACTGCAGCAGGCTGAGAGCCAAGACCAGCTCCTCACAAACCCGTGGTTTTAGGCCCAAGGTGGTCAGAAGCAGCAGCCCCTGGAGTATTTGGGAGAGTGGATCACCAGCAGCTGTGGTGGTTTCCAGAATTATCAACTCATAAATGCCAAAGACAAAGTAAAAAGTCAGTGGAACTTGGCTGGATTTGGGCGGGGTGGGGGGGGTGGAGGAGTGAGTCCAGCCTTTTGCCCCCAGAGCCAGAAGCAACTGAATCAGTTGCCCTGCAGCTGTCTCCACATGGCTGCTTCAGAGCTCCTGGCCTGCAGATTACAGGGTGGCCAAGTGACCATTCAGAGGCTAAGTGCTCTTGCCTTAACCTGCTTGGATCTGGACTGTAGTCTTGGGTGGTAGTTCTGAGGTGTGTGACCAGTGAGCCAAAGTCGGTAGGGGCTGTAGAGATGGTGGCCTCCTAATAGCTCTAGCAGCTGCAAAAACCCCAGCTATTAGGGAAAATTGGGACAAAAAGCTCTCCCCTCTGGAAGCAGAGTTCTACTGTGAGAAAGAGCTCAGAAATCAAGTAATTAACTGGCAACATGAGCAGCCAAAGGAAGTAAAGCAAGCACAGCCATCCAACTTTCAATTCCTTTTTGGGGGACAAAACAGATCAAAGCATAGAACAGGAGGAAGACAACACAGTCAGAACTCCTGCACTAAAAGTTTCCAACAACAATATGAACTGGTTACAGGGCATGGAGGAGCTTAGGAAGTATTTGGAAAACCAAATAAGAGAAGTGGAGGTAAAATTGGGAAGAGAAATGAGAATGATGCAAGAAAATTATGAAAAGAGAGTCAACAGCCTGCTAAAGGAGACCCAAAAAATTGGTGAAGAAAATACCACTTTAAAAAATTTGACTAACTCAAATGGCAAAAGAGGCCCAAAAAGTCAATGCAGAAAAGAATGCCTTAAAAAGCTGAATTGGAAAGAAGGATAAAGAATTCCAAAAATTCACTGAAGAGAATAATTGCTTTCAATCTAGATTGGAACAAATAGAAGCTAATGATTTTATGAGAAATCAAGATACTCTAAAACAGATCCAAACAAATGCAAAAAATAGAAGGCAACGTGAAATATCTTATTGTAAAAACCACCAACGTGGAAAATATATCCAGGAAAGATCATTTAAAAATTATTGGACTACCAGAAAGCCATGATCAAAAAAGAATCTAGAAATTATCCTTCAAGAAATTCTCAAGGAAAATTGTCCTGATATTCTAGAACCAGACAGCAAAATAGAAATTGAAAGAATTCACCAATCACATCTTAGAAAAAAAAAATCCTCAAAAGAAAACTCCTAGGAATATCATGGGCAAATTCCAGAGTTCCTAGGTCAAGGAGAAAATATTACAAGCAACAAGGAAGAAATAATTTGAGTATTGTGGAAACACAATGAGGATAACACAAGATCTAGCAGCTTATACATTAAGGGATGGAAGGACTTAGAATATGATATTCCATAGGTCAAAGGAGCTAGGATTAAAACCAAGAATCACCTACTGAGGACAACTGAGTATAACACTTCAGGGGAAAAATATGGTCATTCTATAAAATAGAGAACTTTCAAGTATTCTTGATGTAAAAAACAGAGGTGAACAGAAAAATTGACTTTCATTTACAAGAAGCAAGAGAAAGTAAATAGTTAAGAGAAATCAGAAGGGACTTATTAAAGTTGAAATATTTACATTGCTACATTGAAAAATGATAATTGTAAATCATGAGACAATTTTCAGTATGAGGATAGTTAAAGGGAATATATGTGTGTGTATATGCCTATGTATGTATAGGAGGGTGTATGTGTGTATAAACACATATGTGAGTGTGTGTGTATATGTGTATACATGTATACATAGACAGAGGGCACAAGATCAGTTGAATAGGAAGGGATGGTATCTAAAAAATAAAATTAAGAGGTGAGAGGAATATAATGGGAGAAGGAGAAAGAGAGAGATAGAATAGGGTAAATTATCTCATATAACAGAGGCAAGAGAAAACTGTTACAATGGAGGGGAAGAGCAGGAATGTGAAAGGGAATGGGTGAACATTATTCTGTTTGAATTTGGTTTAAGGAGGAAATAACTTACACACTCAATTAGTATCTTACCCTAAAGGAAAGTAGGGGGGAGGGAGAGAATGGGAGGAGTGAAAGAAAGGAGGGCAGATTGGGGGGCGAGGGTAGTTAGAAGCAAGCAGTTTTGAATAGGGACAGGGTCAAAGTAGAAAACAGAATAAGTCGGGTATGGGATAAGATAGAGGGGAATATAGTTAGTCTTCACAATATAACTACTATGGAAATATTTTGCATAACTACACATGTACAACCTATACTGAGTTGCTTGTCTTCCCAGTAAGGGTGGGTAAGGAGGAAAAAAGGGAAAGAATCTGGAAATAAAGTCTAGGAAGAAATTGACAGAAAAACTATACTAGTGGGGGATCTCAAGACCTCCTTATCTGAAGTAGATAAATCTAACCACAAAATATACAAGAACAAAGTTAAGGACTTTTTTAAAGTTAGATATAGTAGACCTCTGGAGAAAACTGAATGGGAATAGACAGGAATATACCTTTTCTTCTGAGCAGCACATGGCACCTATGCAAAAACTGACCATCTGTTAGGGAATAAAAACCTCACAATCCAGTGCAGAAAGGCAGAAATATTAAATGCATCCCTTTCAGAACATGATGCAATAAAAAGTATATGTAATAAAGGGCCATGGAAAGATAGAGTAAAAATTAATTGAAAACTAATTAATCTAATTCTCCAGAATAAGTGGGTCAAACAACAAATCAAAGAAACAATCAATAAATTCATTCAAGAAAATGACAACAATGAGACAACATAACAAAACTTATAGGATATAGGAAAAGCAGTTCTAAGGTGAAGTATTATATCTCCAGTAAAACGGAGAAAGAGGAGAGCAATGAATTGGAATGCAAATTATAAAGCTAGAAAAAGAACAAATTAAATATTCTGAATTAAATAACAATTTAGAAATACTGAAAACCAAAGTAGAGATTAATAAAATTGAGAGGAAAAACTACTGAACAAATAAACAAAATTAAGATCAGGTCTTATGAAATAAAAAACCACAATAAAATAGATGAATCATTTTTTAAAAAGAAAGAAGAAAACCAAATTACCAGTATCAAAAATGGAATCTACCACCAATGAAAATTAAAGTAAAACAACAATTGGGAGCTATTTTGCCCAACTGTACTTGGAATACTTAGGAAAAGTGGTGAAGAAAGAGTCTTACCAAATTCTTTTGATGATACAAATATGTACTTACAGCTAAACCAGGAAGATTCAAAGCAGAGGAAGAAAAATTATAGGTACATTCTCCTAATGAATGTTGATAGAAAACTATTAAATAAAATATTGGCATAAAGATTACAGCAACTTATCATGAGAATATTACACTAAGACCAGGTAGGATTTATTCTAGAAATGCAAGAATGGCTCTGTATTGGGAAAACTATCAACATAATTGATCATATCAACAACAACAAAAAACTAACAAAAGCCTTATGATTATCTCAATAGATACAGGAAAAGATGGTGACAAAATACAACACCCATTACTATTAAAAATAGTAGACAGTATAGGAATAAATGGAGTCTTCCATAAAATAACAAGCAGCATGTACCTAAAAATATCATCAAGTATTACATGTAATGGGGATAAGATAGAATCATTTCCAATAAGAACAGGGATGAAACAAGGATGTCCATTATCAATGCTCTTAGTGAATTTGGAACTATAAATATTAACATTCACAATAAGAGAGAAAAAAGAAATTGAAGGACTAAAATAGGCAAAGAAGAAACAAAGCTATCATTCTGCAGATGATATGATGATATACTTAGAGAATCAACTAAAAAACTACTTGAAATAATATGTAGCTTTAGTAAAGTTGCAGGGTATAAAAAAAAACAAGTAAATTCTCAGTATTTCTGTATATATATTGCTGACAAAGCACAACAGCAAGAGAGAGAAATTTCAGTTAAATTTACAGTAGACATTATAAAATATTTGAAAGTTCATCCAACAAAAGAAACCCAGGAACTATATGAACACAAATACAAAACACTTTTCACATAGATAAAGTCAGATTTAAATCACTGGAAAAATACCAGTTGCTTATGGTTACGCTGAGTGAGTATAATAAAAATGGCAATTCTACCTAAATTAATTTACATATTCAGTGCCATACCAACTAAACAAAAAATTATTTTATATAATAATAAGAAAATGCACGTGGAAGAACAAAAGGTCCAAAATATGAAGGAAATTTACAAAAAAAAATGTTAAGGAAGGTGGCTTTGCCATACCAGATCTTAAATTGTATTATAAAGGAGAAATCATGAAAATTACTTGGCACTAGCTAAGAAATAGAGAATAGAGGATCACTGGAGTAGGTTAGGTACACAAGACACAGTCCTCAATGACTATAGTAATCTACTGTTTGATAAATCCAAAGACTCCAGTTTCTGGAATAAGAATTGACTATTTAATAAAAATTGCTGGGAAAACTGGAAAATAGCATGGCAGAAAGTGGGCATAGACCAATATCTTACACCATTTACCAAAATAAAATACAAACTGGTATAAAATTCAGATATAAAGGTTGATAATATAAGCAAACCGGGAAAAGAAAGAATAGTTTATTGTTAGATTTATGGAGAATGAAAAAAAAATTTTTGAAACAAGAGAGAGAGAACATGACAAAATGCAAAATGGATAACTTTGATAACAATAAATTGAAAAATGTTTGTACAAAGTCAATGCAACCAAGATTAGGAGGGAGCGTGGAAGCAGCAAAACTCTGCAGCTCTCCCCTTAACCACATCAAATACCTAGAAAATATGACTCTAAACAAATTTTAAAGCTCCAGAACTCACAAAATAACAGAGTAACACATCTCCCGCTGAAGGTAGGCAGGCAAACGGGAAGGGGTTCATCACAGCATGCTGGGAGTCCAGACCAGCAAGGCATGAACCCACGGCTGGAGCCCTAGTGCCACCAGAATAAGCTGTGACTGGAGCAAGAATCACTGGCAGATGTGGTGTTTTCCAGAATTGCCAACACATAAGAAATAAGGACTAAGTGAAAGGTCAGTAGAACTCAGATAAATTCAGGGAACACAGGCAAGCTGACTGCCCAAGAGCTAGAAGCAGCTGAAGCAGTAGCTCTGCAGCTGCCTCCACATGGCTGCTTCAGAAGCTCCCAGCCTGTAGATTCCATGGGAGCCAAGTGATCATTCAGAGGCTAAGTGCACTTGCCATGAGCTGCCTGGATCAGATTGCGGTCTTGGGTGGTGGTCCTGAGGTGCGTTTTTAGTGAGCCAAAGCTGGTGCAGGCTGGAGAAATGGTGCCCTCCTAATAGCTCCAGCAGCTGCAAAAATACCAGTGATTTGGGACAAAGCTCTCCCCTCTGAAAGCAGAGTTCTATTGAACCTAAAAGTCAAGTAATTGACTGGCAACATGAACAGGCAAAGGAAACAAAGCAAGCCCAGCAATGCAACTTTAGATTCCTTTTTTGGGGGACAAAAAAGAATCAACATATGGAATGGGAGGAAGACAACACAGTCAGAACTCCCATACCAAAAGCTTCCAAGAAAAATATAGACTTGTTACAAGCCATAGAGCAGCTTAAGAAGAATTTTGAAAGCCAAATAAGAGAAGTGGAGGAAAAATTGGGAAGAGAAATGAGAATGATGCAAGAAAATCATGAAAAGAGAGTCAACAACCTGACTAAAGAAAATAACACCTTAAAGAATGAATTAACTCCAATGGCAAAAGAAGCCCAAAAAGCCAATGAGAAGAAGAATGCCTTAAAAAGCCAAATTTGCCAGATGGAAAAA
>JAQQSU010000789.1:0-17653 GCA_028627135.1 Pseudochirops cupreus
GAAAATGTTACAAGCAGCCAAAAAGAAACTATTTGAATACTGTGGAAACACAATCAGGATAACACAAGACCTAGCACCTTCTACATTAAGGGATCGAAGGGCTTGGAATATGATATTCTGGAGGTCAAAGGAGATAGGATTAAAACCAAGAATCGCCTACCCAGCAAAGCTGAGTATACTGTTTCAGGGGAAAATATGTTCATTCAATTAAATAGAAGACTTTCAAGCACTTGACGAAAAAACCAGAGCTGCAAAGAAAATCTGACATTCAAATACAAGAAGCAAGAGAAGAATGAGAAGGTAAACAGGGAAAAAAAATCATAAGGAACTTATCAAAGTTGAACGATTTACATGCCTCCATGGAAAAACAGTAATTGTAACTTATGAAACTTTTCTCAGTATGAGGATAGTTGAAGGGAATATAAATATGTAGATACATATATGTGAGTGTGTATGTGTGTGTATGTATATATATGTATATATACAAACATATATGTTTATATGGGAGAGTATATGTGTGTATGAATACATATGTGAGTATGTGTATATATGTGTACAGGTTTACATAGACAGAGGGCACAAGATCAATTGGATAGGAAGGGATGATATTCTAAAAAATAAAATTAAGAGGTTGAGAGAGGAATATAATGAGACAAGATGGGGAGAGTAGAATGGGATAAATTATCTCATGTAGAGGAGGCAAGGGAAAACTGTTACAATAGAGGGGAAGAATAGGAAGGCAAAAGGGAATGGGTCAACCTTACTCTCATTGAATTTGGTTTTCAGAGGGAATTATATAGACACTATGTTGAGTGTCTCGCCTTACAGGAGAGTAGGGGGGAAAAGGATGAAAAGGGGGATGATGGAGGGGAAGGCAGTTTGGGGGGGGGAGGCTAGTTAGAGGTACACACTTTTGAAAAGGGACAGGATCAAAGTAGAGAATAGAACAAGTGGGAGTGGGATAGGATGGAGGGAAATATAGTTGGTTTTTCACAATATATCAACTGTGGAAATGTTTTGCATAGCTGCACATGTACAACCTATATTGAATTGCTTGTCTTCCCAGTAGGGGTGGCTGACAGGGGAGGAAGGGAGAGAATCTGGAATTCAGGGTTTGGGGATCAAATGTTTGAAAAAATATTATTGTTATTATTATTATTATTATTATTATCATCATTATTATTATTGTTTTACATGCAGCTGGGAAATAAGATGTACAGGCACTGGGGTATGGAGATCCATCTTGCCCTATTGGAAAGTTGGTGGGGGTATGGGGAAGGATATAGGAGGGAGCAGATTGAGGAAGGGGGTATACAGTGGGATCACTGTTTTGGGGTGTTGAGTATGGGACAAACAGGGAGAAAATTTGTAACTCAAGATCTGTAGAAACAAATATTATAAACTAAAAAAGAAACAAAATTTAAGTTAAAAAAAATATCACTTTGACAAATAACTAGAGGATAGATTGGAATGGGTACAGACTAGGGACAGGAAGACCAATCAGAAGTCTAGGTTTGAGGTGATGAGGATCTACACAAGGGTGGTGGCTGTGGGAGTGCACAGAAATAGGAAATATTAGATAGATAGATAGATAGATAGATAGATAGATAGATAGATAGATAGACTGATAGAGAGATAGATAGATGGATAGATAGATAGATGATAGATATACATATATAGAGATATTAATATATTTATGTGTATATATATGCACATATATAATATAGATTACATATATATGTACATATATGTGTGTGTGTATATATACACATATACATGCACACACATATACCCACAGATAAATAGGTTGATAGATAAATAATTTTGTCAACCTAGATATGACCACAAATTGGGTATATGGAGTAAATGCAGGTGTGGGCTTGAGGATAATTCATAGGTTTCAGATATGGGTAAATGGGAAGATGTGATATCTTCAATAGCAATAGGATATTTACGACACAGAAGGTCTTGGGGCAAAAGATAACGAGTTCAGATTTAGACATATTAAATTTGTGATGTCTTCAGGACACCTGATTCAAGATTTCCAGAAGACAATTGGTAGTACAGAACTAGAGCTCACATGATAGGTTTGTTCTGGATATTTTGATTTTGGAATTATCCATAGAGATTGATCATTGAACCCATAGGAATTCATAAGATCACCAAGTAAGAATGTATAGAGTAGGTATTAAAAGAAGGTGTAGGAAACTTTGGCTAGTTAATATAATCTGGATTTAGATGCAGCAGAGTATACTGAGGAGTGGTCAAGGCAGATAGAAGAAGAACCAGAGGAGAGCACAAGTCACAAATAGGGAGGAAAGAGTATCCAGAAAGAAATGATTGTCAACAGTGTCAAAGTTACAGTGATGAAAAAGATTGAGCATTGAGAAAAGACCACTAGACTTAGCAAATAAGAGAACATTAGAAATTTGAAGACTGATTTTATAATCGTAGGCTAACTTTAAAAAAATACAATGGTGAAATAGAAACAGTGCTGAACTGGGAGTCAGAAAAAACTTGGTTTCTAACCATGAATCCAATGATAACTAACTGTGTAAATCTCATCTAAGGTTAATTCCTGTAATAGCTAAATCACAGAATTGTTGTGAAGATCAAATTGTATAATACACAAAAAACATTTTCAATATTTAAATGGGCAATATGCTGCTATTATCGTTAATTATTGCTATCATCGCTTGCTCAGATCAGTTGTAGTAGAATACAGAGCAGTAAAGGACGTTGGAACGTATCTCACTTTACAGCTGATCAAACTGAGGTCCAGAGAAGTGAAATGACTGGGATAAAGCTACCTGTCAGATAGTAAGCCCTCTGTTCTTGCACTAGAAAGGAAAGAGAACACTAGCATTTATTAAGCACCTACTCTATATCAGACATTATTCTAAATGCTTTACAAATGTTACCTCATTTGATTCTCACAACATCCCTAGGAGATAGATGCTATTATTATCCTTATTTTACAGTTCAGGAAATTGAAGCAGAAATTAAGTGACTTGCCCAGAGTCATACAGCTAGCAAGTATATAAAGTTGGATTCGAACTCAAGTCTGCTTGACCCCAGGTTCACTGTACCACTTGACTGTCTTAATCCACTGGGGAAACAGTTTGACTAGGTGAACTCAAATCTTCTTTCTCATTTTATAATTTTATGATTCAGTGATATTTCATAGGTTTGGTGTGATGTATCGTAATGTACAACATATGAATCATTCTGTAACCAAAAGGCACTATCTAGCACAATGCTCTATTCATAGTAGCTCAGCATATTTAATGAACATATATTGAATTGCATTGTGAGTTAATATTTTCATGCTAATAATTTTGCTGATCATTTAGAGTGTGTGCATATGTGTATCCCTAGTACCCAAAAAATCTCAGAGATTTCGTTTCTTCAATTTAAACATGGAACTTCACCTGGAACCCTTTCAAATACTGAATGTTCCTATGAGGGACCAATCCATTTTATGTCTTGCATCTTAGAGTCAAAGTACATCAGGAAGGTAGATGGAATCCTAGAGGTCATTTAATTCCACCTCCTCATTTTTCACATAAGGAAACTGAGTCCCAGAAAGGTACAGTGATTTGCCTAAAGCAGAGCATAGAACCTAGGACTCTTGACTTCCAGTTCAATTTTCTTCAAGGTCTTTAGTTTGTAAGAATTGATTCAGGTAGCATAAGAGCACTTTGACTACTAAGTGGTGACAGTAAGGCAACAATAAGCTTTTTCGGGGCAGTAATGTTATTTTATTTTATCTTTTTGTTGTTCTTCAGTCATTTTTCAGTTGTGTCTGATACTCGGTGACCCCTTTGGGGGTTTTCTTGGCAGAAATACTGGAGTGGTTTGCCATTTCCTTTTCCAGGTCATTTTACAAATGAGGAAACTGAGGCAAAAAGATTAAGTGACTTTCCTAGAGTTACACAGCTAGAAAGTGCCTCAGGCCAGATTTGAGCTCAGAAAAATAAGGCTTTCTGACTCTGGTCTTTACATATCTCATGATGCCTAGAAAATCTTCTGCAATCACTATACTTTTAACAATTATTAAATTAATGCATGGATGAATAAAATTAATAAAATGGGTGATAAATGATGAAGAGAAACTGCCTACATCACAAGTTGACAGTTTCCTATGTGGGACAGTAGGAACAATATGGGGCTGGGAGTTGGCGAAATTAGATTCTAGTATTGACTCTTCTCTTTACCTTGAATCTTATCTTAGGCTTGGCAAAAATGACCTTGAAATCACTTGAAGGTCTCTTGTAACTGTCACATTCTCTGGTATAGTTTTCTTTTTAAAGCACTGAATCAAATATAACCTTTCTGAGCTATAGAGCACCATGATTCATGGAGTCCTCTCTGCATGGTGACATTATCCATCAGACAACATGTATCTCTTCTTTAGGTTTTGCTTTATCACTGGTGACTTGTGCCTCAAGGTAAAAGACTCTATGGGCTAGAACTGGTGACTGTCTCTCTTCATCTCAGTGATGGGAATAAAGATTCCAAAAAGATGCTTTTTAATTCATCCTTTTGAATTCCTTCCAAAACAAATGATCACTAATATTCCCAATGCTGAGTTAACCTAATATGATTAAAGGGGGAGAGGGAGCCATAGTCAATTTATATATTCCAAACAGACACAGAATATGACTCTTGGTATTTATCAGGTATAAGACTACAACTAGAAAAAAGGCAATTCAAGTAAATAAAAAGAACACCCAGAGAATTAAAATGAGCCCCCCAGGGCCATTCATCAGGAACAGGGCATTTTGTACAGGGCATTGAATATTTTGAAATATTTACAATGAAGAGATTGTTTTTTATTCTCTAAAGCTGCATTAAATTGTAGTACATAGGGCATTTAAACCACAATTTGCATATTTGTGATTTACCTGAGGGGTGGTTAATTAATTGGCTAAATTGATTCATTATTTAAGGGGTATCACATACAATTATGAAGAATTTTATTTTAAAGTTCTTATAATAACAAATAAAGCTGCTTAAACTACTTCATAAAAGTAATAATTGTTTGTATCTATATAGAGTTTTATAGTTGCAAAATATCCTAGCTTACTCTTTATTCATAATCACTCTGTGAGTCAAGCATGGGAAGAATTTTCGAGTACCCATTTTAGAGACAAGAAAACTAAGTGTCAGAAAACAACAACAGCTAGTAGGTACACAGTACCTTAAAGTTGGCAAAACATTTTGTCATTTTATTATCACAACAAACTCTGAGCAGTAGGTATCATGATTGCCCCATTTAACGTGTGAAGAAACTGAGGCTAAGAGATTTACCCAGCACCACATAACTAAGTGTCTGGAAGTGGATTTGAACTTAACTTCATAACTTTATAACTTCAGACCTAATACTCCATTCTCTGAGACATCTAACTAGAACTAAGAATTTAATTCATGTATCTATGATTGCATAACCAGGGATCAAAGCAAGGACTCCATACCCTAGCTGTGGGCTCTACCAACAATTCTGTCTTGGGTCTTCTTTTCTTTTCCCTCTATATTTTCTCTCCTGTTAACCTCGTTAGCCCCATAAATTTAATTACCTTCTCTATATGTAGTACTCCCAAATCTATATATCTGGGCTCAGTCTCTCCCTTATTCTTTAGTCCTTCATGACCAATTACATATTGGACATCTCAAACGGAATGTCCTGCAGACATTTAAATTTAATATGTCTGAAATGAGCTTACTACTTACCCCCATAAACCACCCCCTCTTTCAAATTTCTCTATTTCTATTAAAGGAAGCAGTATACTTCCAGGGCTTCCAAGTTTATCCTTTCACATTTATCCCTTTGCCTCACATATGCAATCAGCTGCCAACTCTTGATATTTCTACCTCCAGAAAACCTCTCATATATAACCTTTTATCTAATCAAACAGCATCACATAAGTTCACACCCTCAGTGAGTCTTGCTTAGATTATTACAATAGCACCCTACTTGATCTCCTAGTCAATCAGATCTCTCACCAGTCTAGTCCATCTGTCATACTGCCACCAAAGTAATTTGCCTTAATTGTAGATCAGATCATGCCATTCCCCAAATCAGTCAACCCCATTGGCTTCCTATTGCCTCTAAGATAAAAAAAAATAAACTCCTCTTTTTAGCTTTTAAAATCTTGCAAACTAGCCCCAACCTAACCTCCCATCCTTGGAGTCTCACCCACTCCCTTGTCCCAGAATTTTGAAATCCACACAAATTTACTTTCTTTTTCTTCTTCATAAAAGACATTCTGGTCTTTGCACCTTTACCCCAATTGCTCCTAGCAGGAGAGGAGGACTATAAATCTTTCTCTGTTGTTGCAAATGGCAGTTTGATTCTAGGCAGGTATTTGCTAAAATATTGCATTGCTCCATTTAGGACGCTTGCATAATCTACATAAATAATCTACATCCTATTATCACAGCAGCTTGAAATGTTAGAGATAAAAAGGACCTTCAAATCCATCCAGTTTGATAGGGAGATCCATCTTGCCCTACCAGAAAGTCAGAGTGGTGATGGGGGAGGATATAGGAGAGAGCAGATTGGAGGAGGGGGTATACAGTGGGATTGCTGTTTTGGGGTAGTGAGTAGGGGAAAGATGGGGAGAAAATTTGTAACTCAAAATCTCATGGAAATGAAT
This sequence comes from Pseudochirops cupreus, assembly GCA_028627135.1. Taxonomy (NCBI): domain Eukaryota; kingdom Metazoa; phylum Chordata; class Mammalia; order Diprotodontia; family Pseudocheiridae; genus Pseudochirops; species Pseudochirops cupreus. The sequence goes on from JAQQSU010000789.1 coordinate 6,660, forward strand.
GATATAAACTAAAAATAAACTAAAATTAATTTTAATAAATCCATCCAGTTTACTCTCTTCATTTTTCCAGATCAAAAAAAAAACCCCTGCATTTCAAAGAGATTCAGTGCTTTGTATATAATACATGCTTTGAATGTGTTTGATTGATTAAACATCTTGTTTAAAAGTTACACAGCTAATAAAGAGAAGAAACTGGATTTGAATTCAGTTTCTCTGACCCTAAAGGAAAAGGTACTTCCCTTTCTACCATCTACCAATAAATTCTCTCTCAGTAATCAATATGTTTGGGGTGATAGGGAAATATTTTGCATGACTTGATGAGTAGAATTGGCATCATATTGCTTACCTTCTCAATGGGTGAGAGATGGTGTGAAGGGAGAGAAGGGGAGGAAAGGGTGTAGGGAGGGAGGTAGAAAGGGAAAGAGAGAGGGAGAGGAAGAGAGAGGCAGGAGGGGAGTAAGAGGAAGAGTGGGAAAAAGAGGAGAAGGAAGAGAGAGAGAATTTGGTACACAAAATCTTCATGGTAAAAATAAATAAATAATTATTTTGTTTTGAATGAACTTGTTTAAGCATTCAGCTTCCATGAGTCTTCCTCTGTTGCCTGATCCTGGCATGGAAGTGACTCTCTATTCCCAAAATGTATTCCAGGAGACTGTACTCTCTGCCAGTTCCTATGGAGTAGAGGCCCTTTGATGCACTATGTGACAAATATTCTGACACGAATAGATGAAAGAGTGCTGACTCTGTAGTTTGAGGACCTTAGTTTAAACCCTCGGTCTACTGAATACTATGCTTGTGACCATGGACAAATAATTTAACTTTCCTAAAATAGATTAGATGGTATTGAAGACCCCTTCCAACTATGTTCCCCTGATCCAAAGGACAGATGCTGAATTTAGAATCAGGAAGTCCTGGATTTAATTTCTACTTTTTATATTTCCAAGCTATGTGACTATGGAAAAGTCACTTAACATTTCTGGGTTTCCTCAGTTTCCATATTTACAAAAGAAAAGGTTTGAAGGCAACCATTGATGTTGCTTCCAGACTTAAATCTATGGTCTTATGTTCAAAGTCCTCATACTGGAAGATTGGACATCAGTCATATTCTTTTTCAGTGCAGAAACTCATAAGTTTCATATATACTAAGTTTTGGAATAATTAAAATATGCTTCCATTAATGGATTGTCAATCAATTAAAGTAGGAATCTTTTCAAAACATTAAATACAAACTTATTGACTCCACAAGAGTCAACAAGATGGTAAAAGAAGAATTTTGTAAAAGAGAACACTACACTCTAACTGAAACAAAATAAAATAACTTTTAGAATGGGCATTCTGGGCACCACTGGATTCTCTAGCAAACAGGGAATAGAAGGAGAGCCCCATATCCTGATCTGCCTAGGGACTGCTGTCATGACAAGGAATATAACTTCTCTCCTCAATGAGGGTTGATATACACATGTCAGAGAAGGAACAAAGATCTGTTGAGAGTTCTCATAGTATGAAGTACAAAAGATTTTTTAATCATGAAATATTACTTCAAGAAGTGATCTTAGAAAATAGAGTACTCAAGGTAGAATATATTTTAGAACTTGGGACATAAATTGTGTCATCTAGTAAGGACTTTAAAAATAATTTTGCCAAAGAAGCAGGCTGAGGGAGCCAAGATGGCAGAGTAGAGGCAGCCACCAGTTAAACTCTCATTACATTCTCTTCCATGCAACTTCAAAATAATTCACCAAATCAAATTCAGAAGTGACAGATGCAACAAAAGGTTAAGGTAAGATATTTTTCCAGCTCAAGACAACTTAAGAGCACAGCAGGAGAGGTCTGTGACACTGGGGTGGGGGTTAATCTAGTGCATACATAGTATGGGAATAATAAGAGTAGGCTATGGAGGATGCTGCAACAGAGCAGAAGCATCTTGGATAGCTCTCAGCTCAGAAATAGTAAGGGGATCAGACAATTCATCAGAAAGAGATTAGAAGAGACCTTTTGGTGGCACTGGGTACAAGATCCTATTACCTTGCCCAAATGCAGTTCCAGGTGCCAGATATATGGTGGAACAGAACATTTGTACTTGCTGCTATGGGGGAACAAGGGGATCTGGTCACAGTTTCAAGTTCTAGGAGAGTTCTAGTGCTTATAGATTCAGAGGAGCAAGGGCCCATCCTGGGTAAAGACCAGAGCACTGACCAGAAAAGCAGTAACCATAACTGTCCTCATATCACACCCCCTTAGTAACACCAAAAACTTACAGACCTCTATAAGTAACTTGGCAAACAGTAGTACAAAAAACCTTTGAAGATGGGGAAAGGGATCACCACACCCAGGAAACAGAACCCAACATTAACATGAAGTTAAAAGTCATGAAATAGACTGCAAAATAAGCAAACAGCAAGAAAGAACCTGAGCATAACAAATGTACTATGGTGACAGGAAAAAGCAAGACAAAAACTTAGCTGTCAATAGAGAAACAGCTACAAGTAATGTTTTAAAAAGGGGGGAAACGCAAATTGGACAAAAAACAAATAAGAATTCCTGGAAAAGTTTGAACAAAGAGATGATGGGGGGAGAGTGAAAACTTAAAAAAGAAATGAGGGTAATGGAAGAAAATTATAATTAAAGAATCAACAGCTTGATTTTTAAAAAAGCATACACAAAATACTGACGAAAATAACACTTTAAAATGGAATTGACCAAATGGTTAAAAAAAAAAAGTTTAAAAAGTGCACAAAGAAAATAATTCTTTAAAAATGGAATTGGGCAATTGGAAGCTAATGACTCCATGAGATATCAAGAAATCATAAAAGAAAAGTCAAAAGAAGTTTTAAAAAAGAAGAAAATGTAAAATATCTTACTTGAAGAAAAATAACTGACCTGGAGAAAAAGAAACAAGTAGAGATAATTTAAGAATTATTGGACTACCTGAAAGTCATGAACAAAAAAGAAAAGAAAAAAGAACATAGGCATCATGTTTCAAGAAATTATAGAGGAATACTCCCCTGATATCTCAGAACAAGAAGGTAAAATACAAACTGAAAGAATCCACTGATCACCTCCTGAAAAAGATGGCAAAAAAAAAACTGCTATGAATATTATAGCCAAATACCAGAGCTCCCATGTCAAGGAGAAAATATTGCAGGCAGTCATAAAAAACACAAATGTCATGGAACCACAATCATGAGCATATAAGATTTAGCAGCTTCCATATTAAAACCTGCCTTTAGGAAAGCTTGGAATATGACATTCTGGAACACAAAGGAACTAGAATTACAATCAAGAATAATTTATCAAGAAAAACTGAGTATAATCCTTTGGAAGGGAAATAGATATTCAATGAAATAGAAGACTTTCCGATATTCTTGCTAAAAAGACCAGAGTCAAACAGAAAATCTGATACTCAAAAACAAGACTCAGGACATGGACGTATCTTGATTATTTGGGGATAATCTAAAAAAAAAAAGAATGGGTGAGAAAAAGGGATACATTGGAATAAAGGGGAAGGAGAGGCAAAAGGGAAGAATATCACATAAAAGAGGCATACAAAAAAAACTTTTATAGTAGAAGGGAAATGGGGGAGATGGTGGGCAATGCTTAAGTCTCACTTAACTTAATTGGTTCAAAAAGAATATACACTTAGTTGGACATAAATATCTTTCTTACCTAACAGAGAAATAGGATTGGAAAGGGACAAAAAGGGGGAGGCAAGATAAAATAAAGGCCAGATTAATATATGCAGTGGTCAGAGGCAAAACAGATTTTGAGGAGACATGGTAAAAAGAGAAAGAAGATAAAAAGAAAAACAGGAAGGAGGGAAATTCACACTTAGTAATCACAGCTGGAAAGTAACAGATTGGTAAAAAAAAAAAGAGCAAAAGAAAATGAAGAAAATAACACTTTGAATGTGAATGTGAAATGAATGGAAATGGGAAAATGAATGGGAATTGGATGAGCTCATCCATAAAACAGAAGTGGATAGCAAAATGAATTAGAAACCATAATCTAACAATATGGTGTTTATAAGAAACACATCTGAAATAGAAAGACACACACAGAGCTAAAATAAGAAGTTAGAATAGAATTTATTATGCTTCACTTGAGGTTAAAAAAGAGTGAGAGATAACTATCATGATCTCAGACAAATCAAAGTATAAATAGACCTAATTAAAAGAGCTAATCAGGAAAATGACATTTTGCTAAATGGTACCATTAACAATGAAGATTTAATATTAATATTAAACATACATGCACCAAATGGCATAGCATCCAAATTTTAAAAGAATGGTTCAAAGAATTACGGGAGGAAATAGTCAATAAAACTATACTGGTGTCAAAACTCTCCTCTCAGGGCTAGATAAATACAACCTTAAAATAAATGAGAAAGAAGTCAAGGAGATGAATAGAATCTTAGAAAAGTTAGATGTAATAAACCACTTGAGAAAAGTGAATGGGAATAGAAGTGTTCATTTGTCATAACTGTACATGGCACCTTCAGAAAAACTGGCTATGTATTAGAGGAAAAAAACACCTCTCACCCAAATGCAGAAAAACAGAAAGATTATATGTACTTTTGCAAATCATAATGTGATAAAATTACATTCAATAAAGAGTTACACAAGCATAGATTAAAAATTAATTGGAAATTAAATAATCTAATATTAAAGAATGGGTCAAAATACAAACGATAGAAAAAATAAATAATTTTGTCAAAGAGAATGATAATGGGACAACATACTAAAATTTGGGGTTACACCTAAAGCATATCAAAGTACTTAAGAGAAAATTCATGTCTCTAAATTGGAAAAAAGAACAAATTAAAAATCCCCAAATAAACACTGAAATAGAAATCCTTTAAAGAAGAGATTATTAAAATTGAATATAAAAATTGAATTAAAGTTAAAAGTTAATTTTATGAAAAATAAATGAAAAACACCATTGCTTAAATTAATTTTAAAAAGAAAACCAATTTTTTAAACTTTCTCTTTCTTGAGATTTGTGTTTGTTTTTTTCTCTGGCAAAATGGTTAATGTGGAAATATATTTTGCATGATTTCACATGCACAATCAATATCAAGCTGCTTGCCTCCTGGAACTCATTTTTAAAAATACATATGATAGAAGAATAGATAATGAAGTAACTAAAATATATTTTAAAAAGAAATAAAGATTAAAAAACACCAAAAAGAATTGTATTGAAAACATCAGAGAGCTGCAAAGCATAATGCTGTGTAGTCTAATTTAAATATACAAGCTTTATGACTGAAAAGATTAAAAGAAGAAAAGAAAAATCATTCACATTTGGAGACAGGTATGATTTTCAAAGGACTTTCAGTTTGATAGAGGAAATTCAGGGAGTTGTGGCTCTTTCACTGAAAGATGAGTCACTGAGCATCAGGAAACTTTTATTTCAATTACTGAAGACAGAGAGGGCAAGGAGAGACAGAAAAAAACTTTGTAAAATCAAAACCTGACAACAATACCTAAAGACATATCAAGGCAAATGAAAAAGTGATGACTTGTAGTTGTCATAGTTAAATGCAATAAAAGGAGAGAAGAATTCCACTAAGTTCTTAATTGGGCAGAGAGAATAGATGTAATTGGCAAAGACTTCTGGTAAAAGCTACTGTCCTTCATCACCAAGCCAAGGTGGAGACCAGCTTGAAGTTTTTCATTAGGACTTCTTGCTCTCTACTGCCAACTCTGGCATGAGAAGGAAATGCAGAAGGGCTTTATGCTTTGGTAAACTCATGTGTGGAAACTTTATTGTTGTCATAACATTCATTCTAATTGGACAATCTAACATCCAAGCGAATGAATAATTGCCTAGGCTGGTTGGGGTAGAATAGAGAAAAACAAAGGAACTTCTTTTAACATTAAGTGCTGATGATTCTAAACTCTCTCTTAAGGATGATGGTTAATTGCTCAAATAGAGAAGTGAAGAAATACAATCAAACAATGAGCAGAGAAGCAGTTTTGTGTGGTCCAGGTGTTTCTAAATGGAACAAAAATATTGAAGACTTCAGTCCAGAGTTGCAATTTTCTCCAAGCATGTGTTTTTTCTTCCACATGTGTTTCCATGTCAGGTTTCAATAAATGTGTGCCCACTCTTCATTATGGATAATGAGTCATTGGTGAGAGCCCGATTTGGATATATATGGCTTTTACCATGTATTTTATCATTTATGTTTTCATCTTAATATAATGGTATCTATAATGATCTTATTTCTTTTCCTTTATTGTTAAGTAAGTGAGTAATATCTAATATCTTAATATCTAAAAGTCATTATTGTGGATGACTGGTTGGGTAAGTTTTATGCACTAAACAAATATGTTAGATAATTGCTAGCTATAAATTTAGTTACCAAGTCATGATTTAAGACTCTGTAAATCAATATTTCTGAGTAACAGACCATCTCCTTGCTCTCAAGGAGCTTGCAATATAACACCGGGAGAGGGGGAAGATATATATATATATATATGTGTATATATATATATATATATATATATATATATATATATATATATATGCAAGACACTGTAAGCTTAATGTATCACATCATATTGCATAAAAGATACAAAAATACTTTTAGAAATCAAAAAGTGGCCATCTCTTTCGGTTGGTGGATCAAGGAGGATTTCATAAAGGAAGTAATACTGACTGAGTGTTTGTGGTTCTGTGAAGATTCACACAGTCTTTTTTTTTTCCCAATTGGAAGTTATTTATTCTTTTTGGACCTCAGTTTTCTCATTCACAATGAGCAGTTTTGACTAGAAATGGCCTCTGAGTTCCTTCTGGTTCTAGATCTATAACCCAATGACCCTAATTCTAAGTGTCCCACCTTCAAAGTCTAGATTTTCAACACCTCTATATTTCAATTGAATCAACATTTATTAAATGCCTATTATGTGCCAGACACTAGGATACAAAAACTCTAAGGATATAGAGGGGAAAAAAGTATTCCCTGAGAGATTAGATTCTTCTAATGGACAATTCCACATATAAATACATAGTACAAGATAAATGGAGAAAGAACAGAGCTTTAACAAATAAAAGAAATTGAGAAGTCTTCTCATGAAAGGTGTCACCTCAGTTTCTTTTTGCCATTTGGCAATAAGGAATAATAGAGCTCTTATCCTCGTTCTTTCTGCTCATCTAAAAACAGCTCATAACCTTTCTCAAAAGCTTTTGTTTTTAAAAGGATTTACTACAGAGCAATAAAAGAGAATAAAGCAAAAATAAGTGGGAAATGTGTAGGGTTATAATGGCACAGCAGTTAATTCTGCTCCTACGTATAAATAACCTGAGAACTAATCTAATAGCTGCCATTTATAAAGTGGTTTAAAGTTTGTGAGGCATTTTTAATGCATTATCTCATTTGACCCTCACAATAACCCCATGAGTTAGGTACCAGAGGTGTTATTATCCCTATTTTGGCAGTGATAAAACAGATTTAAGGAGGTTGAATGATTTGTCCCTGTTCTCAAAGCCAGCCTGCAAATGTAAAAGGATGGATTAGAACCCAGATTTTTCCTGATATTAAGGTTTGCCCTTGCTATTATACTATGTGAGAGTGAAAAGAATCTTAAATTTGGAATCAGAAGTCCTGGTTCTTAGTGTCACTATTTTTGTCTTAATACTACCATTTCCTCTTTCTTAACCTTAGTTTATTAATCTGCGTAATTATTGTTTAATAAAATTACTATTAATCTATAAAATTACCTTATTTATAATGACAACATTTTTAAAACTAAAATTTAGGATGTATACTTTTGTTCAAAATGTTCTCAAAGAAGGCAGAGTCAAGTTGATAAAGAAAAGCCAGGGAGTTGCTTGAGCTGTCCCCAGTTTCACTCTGAAACAAAGTTAAATCAGGCTTCTAAATGGATTCTGAAGTGACAGAAACTACAAAAAATGGAGTGAAATGATTTTTTCAGCTTGGGATAATTTTGAGGACATCAGGAAGAGTCTGTCTCACTTGGGTAAAAGGGGAACACAGCCCAGCACAATGTCCAGGTAAGCAAGCAGGAGGCTCTTGGCCATAGCACAGATAAGTAACCGAGGCCCATTGGTCTTAGCTCATCAGGTTAATGGCAAAGCAGACCAGCTGTGAGGCCTCCAACCCTAGCACAGAAGGCAAACTGTAGGCCCAGGACAACAGGTTAGCTAGGCCAGGCCACCTTAGCACACTAAAGTTGTCAAGCCACCAGCACCATAGAGCCCTGCACAGAAAGCCAGTGAGCAGACCCCAGGCCCCCAGAATGAGAAACTTGGGACAGTGTCACTTGTGTCCCAGGGCCAGAACTCAACTTTAAAAGTTACAAAATGGGATAAAAATGAGTAAAAACGAGGAAAGTGCCCTGATCATAAATAACTACAATGGTAATAGGGAAAATCAAAACACAGACTCAGAAACAACAATGTCAAAATGCCTACATGATAAGCCTCAAAGAGGAAGATGAATTGGTCTTAAGACCAAAAAGCTTCCTTAGAAGAGCTCAAAAACGATTTTAAAAATCAAATAAGAGAGGTTGAAGAAAAATGGGGAGGAGGTGGGGAATGAGAGTTTTGCAAGAGAGTCAATAGCTTGGAAAAGGAAGGACAAAAATTGACTGAAGAAAATAATTCCTTAAAAAATACAACTGGCCAAATGAAAAAAATTCGCTGAAGAAAACAACTCCTTAAAAAGTATAATTGGTTAAATGAAAATGGAGATACAAATGCTAACTGAAGGAAATAATTCCTTAAAAATTAGAATTGGGCAAGTGGAAGCTAATGATTCTATGAGACATCAAGAATCAGTCTAAAAATTAGATTCAAGAGATATAATTTAAGAATTACAGGACTATCTGAAAGACATAATAAAAATAAAAGTTCCTGGACAGAATCATTCAAGAAATTATCAAGAAAAACTGTCCTGACATCCTAGACCAGAGAGTAAAATAGTTATTGAAAGATCACTCCAGTGATCACTTCCTGAAGAAGATGCCAAAGTGAAAACCCCAAGGAATATTGTAGCCAAATTCCTGAATTATCAGGACCAGGAGAAAATATTGCAAGCAGTCAAAAATAAACAATTTTAATATCTAGCAGCCATCCAGGACTTAGCAACTTCTACAATAAAGGATCAGATAGCTTGGAATATATTCCAGTAGGCAAAGTGCTTGGATTGCAACCAAGAATCAACTACCCAGCAAAATTGAGCATAATATTTCAGGGGGAAAGATGGATGTTTAATGAAATAAGGAATTTTCAAACTCTCTTTATGAAAAGACCAGAGCTGAATAGAAAATTTGATCTTCAAACACAAAACCCAAGAGCAGCATAAACAGGTAAGCAGGAGGAAAAAATATGTTATTCAACAAAGTAAAACTGGTTAAATCCTTACACAGGGAGATGATACTTGTAACTCTTGAGAACTGTATCTCAATTAGGACAGTTAGAAAGAGTATACATAGACAGAGTTTGGGGGTAAAACTTGACTTTAATGTGATGGTATGAAAAAATTAAGGGGTGTAAAAAGGATTGTACTGGGATAAGAGGAAAGGGTGAGAGAGAATAGGGTAAATTACATCACATGCAGAGGTACAAAAGATCTGTTACAGTAGGAGAAAAGAAGGGAGGCATGAGCATTATTTGGATGTTACTCTCATTAGATTTGGCTCAAAGAGGGAATAACATACACAATCAATTGGATATACAAATTTATCTAGCCTAGTAGGCTAGATAAGTAGGAAGGAAAGGGGAAAGAAGAGGAAGGAGGCTGACAGAAGGGAGAGCAGATTGAGGCAGGTGTTGATCAGAAGCAAAAAATTAGTGAGGAGGTACAGGTGAAAGAAGAAAGGAAAGTATAAATGGGAGAGAAATAGGATGGAGAGAAATACACAGTTAGTAATCATAACAATGAATGTGAATGGAATGAACTCTCCCAAAAATGGAAGCAGATAGTAGAGTGGATTAAAAAATATAATCCTACAATATGTTGTTTACAAGAAATATATTTAAAGCAGAGAGATACACACAGACTAAAGGTAAAAGGCTGAAACAGAATATATTATGCTTCATCTGAAGAAAATAGAAAGAAAGAAAGAAAGAAAGAAAGAAAGAAAGAAAGAAAGAAAGAAAGAAAGAAAGAAAGAAAGAAACAAGAGTAGCAATCATGATCTTAGGCAAAACAAAAGTAAAAATAGATCTAATTAAAAGAGATGAAGAAAGAAACTATATCTTACTAAAAGGTACCACTAACAATGAAGTGATATCAATACTAAACATATATGTACCAAGTAGTGTAGCACACAAAATTTTAGAGGAGAAATTAAGAGGGTTGAAAGAAGAAATAGACAGCAAACCTAGCCACAAAATAAACAAGAAAGAATTTAAGGAGATGAATAGAATTTTAGAAAAGTTAGACATGGTAGACTTCTGGAGAAAAAAGCTGAATGGCGATAGAAAGGAATATAGCTTTTTCTCAGCAATACATGGCACCTACACAAAAATTAACCATGTACTAAGACATAAAAACCTCACAATCCAATATAGAAAGGCAGAAATATTAAATGCATCCTTTTCAGATCATGATACAATAAAAATCGTGTGTAATAAAGGTCATGAAAAGATAGATTAAAAAGTTAATAGGAAACTAAATAATTTAATCCTAAAGAATGAATGAGTGAAACAACAAATCATAGAAATAATAATTTCATCAAAGGGAAAAACAATAAAGAGATGACATACCAAAATGTATAGGATGCAGCCAAAGCAGTTCTTAGGGGAAATGTTGTTTCTCTAAATACCTACATGAATAAAATAGAGAAAGAAATCAATAAACTGGGCATGCAACTAAAAAAGCTAGGAAAAGAACAAATTAAAATTCCTCAATTAATTACAAAACTAAAAATTCTTAAAATCAAAGGAGATATTAATAAAATTGAAAGTAAGAAAACTATTTTTTATTAATTTATTTATTTTCTTGTTTACATCACTCATTTGCACGA
>JAQQSU010007890.1:0-13094 GCA_028627135.1 Pseudochirops cupreus
AGTAGTTCTGAGACCCTGGGAAAATCACTTAACCTTCTTTGCCTCAGTTTCCTCATCGGTAAAATGAATTGGAGAAGGAAATGGCAAACCACTCCAAGTAAGTTCACTAAGAAAACCCCAAACGAGGTCGTGAAGAGCCCGAAACAACCAAACAACAACTTCTGATCTCTACTAAATAAAAATATGTTTGTATTTCACAAGTACATTGGAATTTTAAAACAGGAAAACAAAGGTCAACCAGAACTCTTGTGTGGTAACAGCTCTAATTGGAGTAGAAAGTCTTAAATAAATAAGATAATCTTCTAAGGTTACTTTTTATCGACTCTGTGTGTATCTTATATCTATCTATCTATCTATTTATGTGAACACTACCTCCTCCATGAGAACATAAACTCTGTAAAGTCAAGAACAGTTTTCGCTTTTTTCTTTGTATCCTACTAGACTTTGCACAGTGCCTAATCCAAAGTGAGTTCTTAAATACTTGTTGACTACCTGATTACAGTAGCCCTCTGAAACAAAAGCTAACAAAAACACTTAATAAGAATTTGCAAATTCTTTTGCAAATTAACTTTAACAGTTAATTGGGAATTGGTTGCCTAGATACAGTGGATACAGCATTGAACACCTGGAGTCCAGGAGAAAAATCTGAGTTCAAATTCTACTTCAGTTTTTTATCGGCTATGTGACCCTAGGCAAGTCACTTAACCTCTGAATGCCTCAATTTTCTCATATATAAAGTGGAGATAATAATAGCAGCTACCTCACAGGGCTGTGAGGAGAAAATAAGAGAAAATCCATAAAGCACTTTGTAAAACCTTACAGCGCTACATAAATTCTAGTTATTTATTATTATTATTATTATTACGACTGCTATCATAATTACTATTTCTCTAATTCTGAAACAGATGCACAAATTTCTCAAAGGTTATTTATTTATTTTATGCCTAAATATCAATATCAAAATATACAAGAGTATACTTCATAATAAAAAATATTCTTATCATGTAGTTTAAAAGCCAAGGCTTCCTTCAAAAGGTTAGAAATCACTATCAGTCTTTGAATGCTAAAGAATATCCTCAAGATCATCTGCCTAAAAGAATCCTTTCAGAGAATTAATTTCTTGTCATTAATAATGGAAAAAACATAGACCATATATATCACACTGGCATCAGCATTTTATAATTAGAATACCAGGATCTCTCTGTGCATTTGAGTATTTTGGCTTTTCTCTTACTTTACTTAAAACCAGGGGAATGATGTCATCCCAGCAGCTAAATGCTCTAGCAACTGCTCAGCACACTCTGGAGAGGTCTCATCTAGCTGCCACCTCCCCACCTCCCCTGCACATGCCAGCGATCAGAGGTTAGCTATCCTGGTGTGTCAGCTTGCTTTCAGTCCTAAATATTTAATGGTGTATTTTCCTTAATGGAGCTCAGGCACATTTGATCAGGCACTGGGATCATTTAGTAGTGCAGTCAAAGTTATCATACTGTCATTTCACATCAACTTTGTAATTAGATAATTCATCATTTTATTAATTCAAAAGCTTGCTTCCTTTACTACTTTGTACAGGCTACAGCAATGAAATCAAACTGAGCTCATCAGCCAAGAACCTCTAAAATCTGGTCCCGTGTGAACCTGAAACCCTGCAGGGGACAAACGGATGCACTCATTGACCTTTCAGAGCAATGACAAAGGTGATATTCTTCTAACAAATGAGACCACTGGCCATATTGAGGAAATGGGACACCCAGAACAAAACCATGGGCTCCAATTTAAAAGAGAATGGACGAAGCAAAATAAAAAGGTCAAAAATGAATATGATTCATAATCAGTTTTGCCTTTGCTAAATGCTGAGGTGCATTTCTCCCAAGAATAGTAAGGAATCCTTAGAGTAGGTTTAATTTGGTCATTTTTCTTCCCTGTTGATTTATGCTTTCATAAACACAGGAGGTGAGAGCAAGTCTCAGGGAAGGTGGTTTATCAACATCCTAAGCCTGCTGGCTTTGGACGCATTTAAGATGTGTTAACGGAAGTCAGCCAGTCAGTGTGTAATTTTGATTTAACATAATATTTAAAAACCTATATCGCTAAAAAAAAAAATAGGTCTTTCCAGAAATTCACATTGCTACCCAACTTCTAAATCAAAGTCCTTTTCCAAGTTGGAGGAAGGAGTGTTGATTTCAACACGTGCTTCATTTCTCTTCCAAGTCCACCAAAAATATATATTTTTGATTAAGAAACTGTGATTGAAAATGAAACATAAATCCATCTACTAGATGTCTCCTATGATCCTAAATTTTAAATTTCTTACATCCGTGGTATGAACTGCGAAATCAATTTGAACAAATACCTGCAAGAAGTTGACTTCAGAATAGTAACCTCCAGAAGTTACTCAAAACACAAAAAAATAGCTCTCTACCAGGGAAGTTGCTATTTAGTTTCAGAAGGAAATCTATGGGAAGGAAAAAAAAAAGTAGTTGAATTTTTAAACAGATGTTAGATTTCTAACAAAAATTTCCACGGAAGGAAACATGGGACTATAAGGTTGAAGAGCATTTTGCAAAGCCCTGAACATACTAAATATCTATTTATGGCTCATATTACAGCTACTTCCAACTTTAGTGTTTATTTTTGAATTACATTATACTGCTAATCAGTTTACTATATTATGAATCAAAATTTATCATATTTCTAATCAGTTTACTAAATATGTTTTTATCAAAGGAAGTTACCATGGTAAGAAAAAAGTCCCGTCTAGCGCCAGGGAAAACAGCACCATGGAAAAAAAATTACCTGAAGAGCAACAAAGATGCCTGACTTACTGCATCCATCATACATAAAGCAAATTCATGACCAAATCTAATGGCTTTAAGTTTGGAGTACTAACAACTATCACCACATAATAAATTACATACAGTATTGCAAAAATGTCAGTGTGTATGGTGTCTCAGCAATTTAGCATAATGTGCTAAACCCCTTTTTGCATTTTGAGAAAGTACAAGTTCCTCCCTTTCAGACGCAGACATAAAAGGTACTTTATTAATCAATGGGTTCTCTGGAGTTTTACTTTTTTATTTCTTAATGATAGTCTCCCAAACTAGTCTGTAATCACCAGTCATCTCACAGAGTTGACTGAGAATGAGGACAATGGCAAATGACTTCTGTCCACTACAGACTGGAGGCAAGAAAGTTCCATCTCTCTATCATCCACTGCTTCAACAACTGCTCATCATGAGACCTCCTCCCGAAGAGATCAAAGAAAGAGGAAAAAGATCTGTATGCACAAAAACATTTATAGCAGCTCTTTTTGTAGAATAGGAAAACTAGAAAGGAAAGGGCTGGTTGCACCTGACAAAGCAGCAATGGATTCAACACATAGAACAAGACACACATGTTTGGACATGGACAACACAGGAGTTTGTTTTTCTTAACTGTGCATATTTATTTCTTTCTGCTTTTGTTTTCCATGGGGGAAGAGGAGAAGGCAAGGGGGAGAGAAAATAAATGCCTATTAAATGAAAAAATATGATTTTAGAAACTCTTGGCATTTCAAGGAACAGTCAATGCCATGATCAGGTAGATATGGATACTCTTCAAAACTACTCAGCAGTTTGGCATCCTGGTACATATTCAGAATTGGCAAATATTCTAACTGGAAGGAAGGAAAGAAGTGAGTGAGGGAAGCCAAACTGCTAAGTAGTTTTAAACAGTATTACTACCTACTCAGTCATGACATTGACTGTCCCTTGAAATGCCAAGAGTTTCTAAAAATAATAGTCAATAGCATTTATACAGCATTTTAAAGTTTACAAAGTACTTTATATATATTTGAACCTATGTGAGCCCAGTTGAAAGAGGTACATGTATCATGCTCATCTCATGGATGAGGAAATGTAATGGGAATGGGAATTTGAAGATGTTCCCTGCCCCTTAATAGACCCAGGAGGGATTTGAAGACCTCCCCTGCTTTGAAAGTAAACTCTGACTCCTAAGGGGCTGAATGTAATCACATGGAGCCTGTGACAAAGGGAATTTGCTAAAGGGTAGAGCAGATCCCACAGGAAGCTTCTCTGCTGTGAAGATAAACTCTGCCCCCTGATAGGTTGAATGTAGTCATGTGGAACCTGTGGTGGGAGGAGCTTACTGAAGGGAAGCAGAGCCCACAGGAAGCTTCCCTAATGTGAAGATAAACTCTGCCCCCAGTAGGCTAAATGTAGTCACATGGAGCCTGTGGTGGGAGGAGTTTGCTGAAGGGAAGCAGAGCCCACAGGAAGCTTCCCTTATGTGAAGATAAACTCTGCCCCCTGATAGGTTGAATGTAGTCATGTGGAACCTGTGGTGGGAGGAGCTTACTGAAGGAAAGCAGAGCCCACAGGAAGCTGGGAGCCAGAGCCAGAGAGACGGTGGGAGAGAGAGAGGTGCTCAGGCAAGGAGAGAGAGAGGTTTGTGAGTAAATACTGATCTTGTATTGGTTTGTGGGAAGGCTAAAGAATGGTGAGGCTCTGAGTGTTATTATGGCTTCTGAATATCTTTGGTACTATGATGGAATTGGCTTACTGGTTTGGGGATTCAGTTTTCTGGGTCTAAATAAATGCTTCAGTTTTGTCCTCTATATGGAGAGTTTGGTATATTTTGCAATCGAACATCATACAATATTTATAGTCATGGTCTTGATCATGATCGTGGGCACTGTGCTACAGGAAAACTGAAGTTCAAAGGTCATGGTCACACAAACAAGGACCACATTTGAACTCAAGTCTTCTTGACTCCATGTACAGTATTCTACCCACCACAACCTATGGCACATAAAGTTCATATATATAACAGACATTCTCTAAGATTCTGAATGAATCCCTTTTTCTAACTACAATATTCTGATGTTTAAAGTTTTTTATTTGGGATGATAACAAATAATAAAAATATAGCCATATATGAAAAATTATATTGTATATATCAAAGGCCTAAAGGCTAATAAAAAATCGAAAATACTAACAAATTAGTGCAAGGCAACATTTCTCAGAAGTTATCTAAAAGTGATTGGGTATGGGAGAAAAGGAAGTGAAGGGAACAAGTTTATACATAGTACCAACTTACAGGCCAGTTTCGACATGATCCCAACAAGAAAAAGATCAGGTGACCAATCCACTGATCCGTGAAAGTGTCATCCAGAAAGTGTTGCACATATAATGCCAGAGTTCACTATCTTGTTAAAATTAAACATGTACCTCCTGGATAATAGCTCTATCTAGTGACCATCTAGCCTCAAACGGGGAAGACCTCCCCCCAGGGATGGAGAAGCAACCATTTCCTGAGGCTTTAGAACATTCTACTTTAGAACAGTTCCAACTGTTTGGAAGCTATTCTTTTTATCAAGCTCAAATCCATCTTTTCCCAAGTATATTCTCAAACCATCACACCTACGGCAGAAATTATCACAAATCTGATTAGGCATCCCCTAGTGAAAACACCAAATGATTTCCCCCCCACCTACACTTATCTTCTGTGGTGATGATGATAACAAAAGGGTTGGTTCAGTCAACAAGAGAGAGTTTTCTCTCACATCAACTGAAGTTATTTCTTTTTTGGAACAAAAAACTAGAAAGTATAGGGTGGCAGATTTTAACTCATCCCAAGGGTGAGCTTTCCAATAAGCTGGACTGTCCAGCAGTTCCCTATACCATGAGATGATACATTTTTATCATCTCATGGTCATTGTTTTCTTTCGATTGCTTAGCTTACTCAAGACACCTTCTTTGAAGATAGTGCTTCTTTCATAGCCTAAATGGTATATGCTAGATACATGGTATTACTGACTGTAATCCTCAGAAGAAATAAGGAGATAAAAGTCAAAATGTCCAATATTCTTAAGGATGATAAAAGCCAACAATCATTCTTCAAATTTCAAAAATCAGTCCCAAATTACAAAACAAACAGGTTTTCGTGCTAAGACAACACAATCAGATAACAGCAAATTTATCTTTCAGAGAGCCTAATTCCATTATGAAAAGATAGCTTAAAACCACAGTTTTCCCATTGTCCACATTTATGCTCCTGGAGAACAAGTAGACATAACATAGTGCAATATTCTACTGGAAGCTGTCTGTCTTTGAAAACATACTCAAAAATAAGCAAACAGAAGCTTAATTCCTCCTCAAATGTGTGATTTTACATTTTACATGAATATGTACAATCCAAAAAGCCAAGCATTTAATCTTCTGCTTTAATTACCTGAACCATCCAACAGGATTTTTGTAATCTATAATTTTTCCACATCAAAAGCTTCATTATATTTTCACATTATTTTTTAAAAGTACCTTTTATTGCATCTGCTTATGCCAATTTAATCAGTAATGGTTTCAAAGTAAATTCTTCACATTGGAGCAGAGGGTTCTTTAGGAAAACAACCATCCCATGAAAAAATAGAGAAGGAAATGGCAAACTACTCCAATATCTTTGCCAAGAAAACCCCAAATGGGGTCATGAAAAGTCAGATATAACTGAAACAACTCAACAACAACAAAGTTTAATTTGACCCTAGTGGTGAGAAGTAAGGGAATGTTCTGCAGTCATTGGAGAGGAGTTGGTACAGGCCACTATGGGATCATTTAGCACAGTCAACTTAACAACAAGAACACTGGTATCCAGAAAAAAGATAATTGCCCTTCTTCCCAAAAGGGCAATAAGCTACCTAGACATTAAATGGAGACTGGGGAGATATAAAGCACCTTATGCCACTGAACTCTGCAAAGAGGTTTCTAGGTATAAGGGTTGAGAAGAGTCAACAAAACAAGGTAGGAGAATGTTCGTTTTGGTCTATACCAGCAGTTCTCAACCTATGGGTCACGACTCCTTTGGGGGTCGAATGACCCTTTCACAGGGATCTCCTAAGACCATCAGAAAACACATATTTCTGATCGTCTTAGGAACCAAGACACTGCTCCTCTATCCGTCTCTAGGCGGGTCCACCCACATGCAGATAAGCCCACATGCAGATAAGCCCACATATGAGTACTAAAGTCATGGCATTAGGAAGGTTGAGAACCACTGGATACCAAACATATCACTTACTTTTGCGAAGGATTCAAAAATCTCAAAGGTAGCTGGCAGCTGAGAGGCATCTTGGATCTCCTCTTTCAAGTAAAGTTGCAATGTCACAGCAAGATGCCTGAGGCCCTCCTTCTTTTCTTCACTTAGATGCTTAATGTCTGCAGAAAAGATGAGAAACAGACCAATCATGAACTGAAGTTACGATGGATAATTTTCAGAATCTAATGGCAGCTGTGCAGGCAGACATTTTCTACCCCAGATTTTATTCTGACAGAGGGCAAATACATCTCACTTTGTTTCCTGACAGCTATAAATCATCATAAATGATTTATTCAATTTGAGTCTGCCAAATCTCACCTACAAGATGGTGATCCAAAGCCCACAGGCATGCCAAAAAAAAAAAAAGATATGGATATACAGATGCAAGAACATAAGAAATTAAATCTAAAATTAGTCAAGCTGTTAGTTTTCACAGAATCATAACAATTAGAGTTTCAGGACCTGAAAGGACCTCAGAAAGCAACTAGTCCAATCTGCTCGTTAGATATATCATAATTGTAGATTCAGAGCTGCAAGGGACCTCAGAGATGATGGAGGCAATACTTCTCATTTTATAGATGAGAAAACAGATTCAGAAGATTTCCATGATTTTCCCAAAGTTACATAAATAGTCAACAGCAAAACTGGAATTCAAACCAAGGCTTTACTTCCAAATCCAATGTTCTTTCCACTGCACCACAAAATTCAACTTGGACATTTCTCTGGACATTATCCCTTAGATCATCCCTCTATGAGACTGAAGGATGATGGTAAGAATTCCAACCCAAATTAGTGACTGTTATAAGTCATCTATACATTCTGATTATATGTTGCAATGAAAATATTTTTGTACAAGGGATTTCAAGAAAGAAACATTTTCACTAAATATTATATAGACACATAAAGATATATCGTTATCTTTTTGCTTGCTCATTACTACATTCCTGAATTTTATGAGGGGAACCCCCTCTTATGCATAGGTATGATATGACAGCTTTTTCAAGGTCATATAAAGACATACACATACAAAGAGTCGATAAATCAATCTATTATCATTTATCAGACTCATTATATGCCAGGCACTGTGCTAAGCACTGGAAATACAAAGAAAAGCAAAAACAAGTACCCTCAAGGAGCTTACATTCTAAGGAAGAAAATAACGTGTAAATAAACAGATGCATACAATCTATAAGTCCAAGACTATACACAGGTTAGGCAAGCCCCTTTTTCATTCCCTCAAAAAATTAATATGCTCAACACCCTCAGAAAAAAGATGTAGAAACAGAGATAAATGATAATACCTTGTCTCATTAATTAAAATATCAGAAAGTCAAAAAAAAAATTCACGATCCAGTGACGGAGAAGCACCCTTGATGTAAGGTCCACTAAGCACAAAGACACAAATAATGAACCCCTGTGCCCACTCTTTGCCCACAGATGCTTTACATTTTGTGCCAGAGTGGGACTGCAGAAACCCAGAAAAATCATACCCCCTGGAGAGAATTGAAGAAGTATCTGTCAGGGAGACAAACTAAGCCACACCTTTTCCCAATCAGGATAAGGTGCTACAGGCATTACTGATATAGTGCTATATATAAGTAAAATTTATTTTACCTTTAGGACAGGTAAATGGGCATGTGTACTAATTCCATTTAGTAACAAAGGAGTCACTGCAGTACATTCCATTATTAACAGCTCTAACTTTTAGAAATTACATACTTATCATGAATTAATAGCTACCTCCCTATAATTCCCATGCAGGTTCCTAGACCTACATGGAATGCATGAGTCCCTCTTCTAGCTGACAATTTCACTATATCTTTGAAAAATGCTACTATGCCCCTTCTCTCAAAAAGCAAAATTCAAAAGAATACAACTGACGCTTCTATCAACTTCAAACTTTGGGATTCTGTGATTTCTAGACCTCTCCTCACCTTTCGACCAAAATCCTAGAAAAAGCCATCTATCCTCACTGCACCAACTTTCTCACCTCTCTGCTCCTCCACCCCTTCCAGTTTGACTTCTGACCCCACTACTTTATTCTAAACTGCTCTCTCCAAGTTCTCCAATAATTTATTGCTAAATCGGATGGCTCTTCTCAGGTCTCGTCCTTCTCTCAACAGTCACGTGATTCATTTCTGCAGTATCTGACATCATTGTCCACCCTTATCCTTGGATGCTCATTCTTCTTTGGGATTTTCTGATATTGCTGCTATGATATTCCTCCAACCTGTCAGACTCATCTTTTTCAAGTCACTTTGTAGGATCAACAATCCGTATCCCATCCTTTAGATGAAGGTATGTCTAGGCTAAACCCTCTTTTCTTCTCTCTCTATACTCATCAGTTCATATGGGCTCAACTATCATCTCTATGCAGAAGACTCCCAAACCTATGTACGCAACCTTCTTCTCTCTCCTCAGCTCCACTCTTATATAATGACTTCAGAAACCTGGCAGACATCTCTATCTGAATGCCCCCTAGCATCAAAGTCAACATGTCCAAAACAGAACACATTATCTGGCCCCCTAAATACTACTATCCATTTAACTCTCTTATTTCTATCAAGGATTCCACCATTGTTCCAGGTGAGCAGGTATGCAATGCAGCAGTCATCTTCAACTTTTCATTCTTACTCACACTCTACATCCAAAGAGTTGCTAATTCAACCTTCTCAGCTACTCACATACATTCTCTCCCCTCCATTCACAGGACCACCAACCTAGAGAGGCCAGATCTTTTGTCACTACATCAAATTATTCCTCAGAGATTACCTTACTGCTTTAAAATTAAAATCTCCAGTCTGGAGCAAATTACATTTCGGGCTGCTGGAAGACCTTGCTGATGTAAGCAAAAAAGCACTGACGATAATATCTGAGCAACTTTGGAGGATGGAAGAAACACCAGGGAATTAAAGATTCTAGAACCTGGATTAACCAAGGAGTTTGACAACACTCTCATGGGAAAGCCTACAATAGATTTTTTGAAATTTATTTTTTTCATGAAAAAAATTATTTGCAGTACTACAGTCAATTCAGGCAGCTAAGTGGTGCAGGTGGGTAGAATACTAGGCTTGCGTTCAAATCTGGCCTGAGACACTTACTACTTATGTGACCCTGAGCAAGTCACTTAATCCTGTTTGCCTCAGTATCCTCATACGTAAAAATGAGCTGGAGAAGGAAATGGCAAATCACTGTGGTATCTTTGCCAAGAAAACACCAAAATGGGGTCATGAAGAGTAGGATATGAATGAAACAAACAAACAACAACTAAGTCAATTCACTTCTCTAGATATGTTGCTTCATATATCAAATGTCAAGGATGGTGCAGTGAATAGAGCACCAGCCCTGGAGTCAGGAGAACCTGAGTTCAAATTTGGACTCAGATACTTAACACTTGCTAGCTGTGTGACCTTGGGCGAGTCACTTAACCCCAATTGGCCTGCCTTCCCCCCTACAAAAAAAGGCAAAAAAAAAAATGCCAAGGTTGATCTAATGTTCTCTAAGGTCTTTTCCACCTAAAGATTCTATGACTTTATGGTGACTTCCTTTCCAAGGTTCTCACCAGTTCTCTGTCACCAACCATTTCTTCTGTGTTGGTCAGAATTAAGTCCAAAGTGGAAATTCAACCCATTGTTTCCTTTATACTTCCCAAGAGACAAATTATCAGCAAATGAAGTAAAAGTTTTCTCTGATGCTTCCTTGTAGTGGAATGTGAGCTCCAGCAACCAAATTGTTTAAAGTACCCCTCACTATTACACTTTAAACTCTGTTATAGTTTAGTGATGTGCATTATCACTCTCCACTTGGCTGGGTGGTCTAAAGTATAGACTCACAATTCTATACTATCTAAGTCATCCCCTTTAATCCTCATTCAAATGTTTTCTATCGTGCCGCCACCCTCAGCTTCCTTCGATTCATTTCAACAAAATTATTTTTTTGGCCTATGGTACAAGTCTATCATCCACTGCATCGTTTTTGTTTCCTTGGAACAGAATATTATGTAGTTTTATTGTCATATTCCAGCTTTGAGTCCCATCCTGCCAAGTCTGGTGATATCTATAAGATTTACCTCTATGTATTAAAACTTCAAGTTCACTTTGTTTATTACCCATATCCTGCGCATTGATATGTAGACATCTGAGGACACTGTCTTCAATGGAACTGCCTGCCATTTTCCTTTATGAATTAATAAGGACCCTCTTCCAACATTATATCATACCCATTACTAATAGGATCTGTTTGTTTTTATTTTTAAAGTATTATCTGACATAGCAAAGTCATCAGAATGTCAGCCTTGGAGCTAGCAAACCTTGCGCTCAAGATCTACCTCTGATACTCCCTGGACCACTCGTTTAACCTCTCAATGCACTAAGCAATTTTCTAAGACAATAAGTTGTGTAGAAGGTACTGACTGGTGATAGTAGAAGCAGCTTCCACACCTGAGATTTCACTTTACCAAAGTAGTCAGGTGACCATCATCTCTACTTATCCCTATGATCTGAGCATTTTTCGCCCTTCTCAAATTCCAGTTAAAGTTCAAGCAGAGACATTTTTCAAACATAGAGCAGATTAGAAATAGATGATGAATAGGTAACAGCATATCAAAGACAAGAATGAAAAGTAGAAGGGTAAAGTGAGAGGAGATTGAAATACAGTCTAAAGGTGAAACAAGTAGAGAAAGCAACTGAGTAAGAAATGAAAAGGATCTGAAGAAGAAAATTAATGGAATTGAAGCTAAGGACAGAATAGGAGAAAATAAAAACACCACAAGGCCAAAGATTAACTCTTGAATCATAGTGATTCGCAGGTTAAAGGGGCATGTTAACTCTTCAGTTCAAAGAGAAGAAGGGTTTTACAAAAGCAGGCAATTCTGTCTTGAAATCAGTTTAAAAATATACAGCAAACAGGTGTTCATGCTGAGGGCACAACATTTAATTAATAATTATTGAGAACATGGCACTGAGAATAGGTGATATTTAGTGCACATGCTCAGTTTTCTCCCTGCGAAGAGCTCAAATTAACGCCAAGATTCTAAGGCTGAGCAGAGATTATAGTCATGACTCACAGCAGAATTTTAGTGATTAATGTGCATCAAAACATGAAAAAAAATGCACCAAGTTCAACCTTATTCCTTGCCTTCCATACCTTTGAGTTCTTATATTGCTGTGATTTCTGGCCTGCATTTTTCCCTTTCTTGTGAGTGTGGTACAACAGTGAAATAAAGGACTTTTTCAGTAATACATTTGTTATCACTAGTAATCGTGTCACCACAATCATAAATCTATACTGGGTTTTCTCTTTATTTGCTTCCATCCAGAGTAGTTAAGGTGTGCAGTTTTGATATATGACCTATACATGGCCCACTACTATCTCTTTTCCCTATCCATCCCCCATTTAACAGTCCCCATTCCATACTCTTTACAAAACCAGGAAGGTGAACCACTTGAGCAGGAAGCCAGCCTTAGACTAACAGTTCAGACCTTCATCCCTAGTGATAGGAGGCCTATGGGGGAACACCAGCATGATTCAAAAAACCTGCCATTGGAAGCCCTGGAGCTTCCCCTTTCCTGGTAAGTCCCGTGAGGGAATAAAACAACCAGACTCCACTTTCCACCCAGAGACAGCCTGACAGTGATGAAGTTCTCAAGGAGCTCACATTCTAATAAGAGAAACAGCACACAAACCACTATGTATAATCAAGACATGTAAATGATAAATAGGGGATAAGCACAAAAGGAAGTCATTAGCATTAAGGGGAACGGGGAAAGGCTTCTTGTTAAAGAAAGAGGGTTCATTGCAGATTGGTGGAGATGAGAACTCTCTCTGTCCTACACAGAACAACACCCCATTCCCTCTCCTTGATTATCGCTAGTGCAAAGGCGTGTGTTTACCCTGCTATTCTACTGGACTGGACTGCCCAATCATTCCCACCCCTGTAACTTCTCCTGGAAGGCTGATAAACTGTTGTGGTGATCAGTATTTCTAGATGTTTCTCCTTCCTTGTA
>JAQQSU010007891.1:0-13094 GCA_028627135.1 Pseudochirops cupreus
GGGAGGGGAGAAAATCTGAAACTCAAGTGATTGTGGAACTGAATCTTGTAAATTAAAAGTAAATGAGTAAATAAAAAAAAATTAAAAAAAAAAAGAATGTAAGCTCCTTGAAAGCAGGGTCTATGATGCTTATCCATTTGGACATTCAGCACTTAGCATGTGCTTTGTATGTATTGTTGTTGTTCAGTCATTTTTTCAGTCATGTCCAACCCCAATTGGGGTTTTATTAGCAGATCCTGGAGTAGTTTACCATTTCCTCTTACAGCTCATTTTCCAGAAGAGGAAACTGAGGCAAACAGGCTTAAATGACTTGCTCAGGGTCACACAGCTGGTAAGTATCTGAAGCTGGATTGAACTCAGGAGGATGAGCCTTCCTGATTCCAAGCCCAGTACTCTATGCCACCTAACTGCCTAATTTGTATACTAGTAAACAGTTAATAAAAGCTCTATTTATTCATTCAGCAGAATTAACAAATACATTCAATGCCCATGTACATGGAAACTCCTGGAGATCAAACTAGAGAACAGTAAGTTAGCAGTGCAGGGCTGCCAGGATCAATTTACTTAAGGAAAGAAGGAGTGTTTCCCATTTCCTGTTCTTCCTGAACAGAAAGTGTTATTAAATGTTGAGTCCAAGGGTCTCCTAGGCATCCCCAACCCCCTTTCAAGGAGGTCTGCAACATAAAAACCACTTTCATAATAATGATAAAGATGTTTTGATGTCTATGCAGTAAACATCAATAATTATAACCCACATAAACAAAAGCTCTTTGGGATCCTCAATTATTTTTTTTAAAAATTAAAGTATTATTAAATGTTGGCTTCACTCAAGGGTTTCAACTTGAACTGACTGATCTGTTGGGGTTGGATCTGCTGTGGCAAAAATTTTTAGTGCTGAGTTCACCAGGTTCTGACCCATCTGGTCTCTAACATTGTTAGACCAGGACACAGGAAGGATCTAGTCTGGGAGGTTTCCATAGCAAATCTATGAGGCTATCAGCATCGTGGTAACAATTCAACTGACAGTTCTAGTTTCTCGGGGAGAAATATGAGTGATGAATGGAAGTCCTACCTTCCTTTGGTGCCATTTGGATCCATATCTTCCATTTGGATTATCTATCTAGAAATTGGAATTACAGCCTTCTTCTTCTTTTCCTCTCCTTTCTGACTCTTTCACTTCCCTATAGTTTTCACATAGATCAGTCACAGAGCCTAGTTAGCACTGGTTTATATGAATCTTCATGGGAAGAAGTTGGATTGGTGATGGCTAGGGCAATGCCACTGTAAGCATGGCTTCCCTGTTCTCCTAATTGGCATTATTATGATACTATTACATTGAAAAAAGCCTAAAGAAAAAGAAACCAGAATAGAGAGAGGCTTGGAGACTATGCTTGGGTTGCTTGAAAGAATTCAGAATATTTATCCTGGAGAAGATCTTCACATATGTGAGAAGTGGCCATGTAGAAGAGGGATTAGATTCATTCTGTTTGACCTCTAAGTTATGAACTAGAAGCAATGGGTAGAAGTTGCAAATAAACAGATTTAAACTTGATCTAAGAAAAAAAAAACTGTCTAACAATTCATTCTATCCCCAGGTGTAACTGACGGCTTTGGGAGGTAATGGGTTTCCCCTAACTGGAGGGGAGGTTTCCCCTAACTTTAAGTGGAGGTCAAATGAGCATTTGTTGGGAATACTGAAGAAATTCCTTTTCAAGTATGAGTTAGACTGGATAACCCTTCTCCAACACTGTTTACAGGGATTCCACATGTATCATACTGTCTGTGTTGATGACGGCATAGCTGGTGTAGGTGCTGGCAGTGAGGCCAAGGGCAATACTGTGGTCAGACCTCAAGCTATATCCTTTTTCCATCTATTCTATCCTCTAGAAAATAGCAAATTGTAAATCCATTAGTATCCTTTTCAGAATCAGACTACCTGTGAGCTAAAATTGTTTATTTTTATCCCTACTCTGCCTAGAACCTAGGATCATTAAGTATAAAAATATTGTTTCTGCCAAAATACACTGGGGTAATTATTTATAAAAAATAACATGAAAAAATATCATTCATTTACACCAGTAGTTCTCAAACTTTTTGGTCTCAGAACCCCTTTACACTCTTAAAAATAATTGAGGATCATCCAGGGAAAGAGCTGCGGAGTCTGAGTGCAGACTGAAGCAAACTACTTGCTCTGTTTCTTTTTCTTGTTTTGTCTTGTTTCCTCTTTCCCACTGATCAGTCCATCAGTTACAATCCTTCTTTACAACCTGACTAATGATTAATGGGAAGATATTTGCAGATCCTACATTTGAATACATGCCGCCATGATGGGAGGGGGGAGAGGGAGGGAGAGAAAATCTGAAACTCAAGGGACTGTGGAACTGAATGTTGTAAACTAAAAGTAAATAAATCAATTTAATTTTTTAAAAAAATAATTGAGGATCCCAAAGAGCTTTTGTTTATGTGGGTTATAGTTATTGATGTTTACTGCATAGACATCAAAACATCTTTATC
The DNA here is from genome assembly GCA_028627135.1 of Pseudochirops cupreus. Lineage (NCBI taxonomy): Eukaryota > Metazoa > Chordata > Mammalia > Diprotodontia > Pseudocheiridae > Pseudochirops > Pseudochirops cupreus. The sequence continues at coordinate 2,515 of JAQQSU010007891.1, forward strand.
ATTATTATAAAAGTGGTTTTTATGTTGCAGACCTCCTTGAAAGGGGGTTGGGGATGCCTAGGAGACCCTTGGACTCATATTGTACTAGATACTCCTTGCTACTTGGCCACTGCCTTTAATTCCAAACTAGAAATTGATTCCATTCAATGTCAAAGCTGCTTGTATATAATTTATGAAACCTTTTGGAATGAAAGACACCACATGTATTGCCACACCAACAGCAGATCCAAAACGTCAATTGACAAAGCATTGGACCACACTTTGAGAACTGCTGATCTACACTTTCCCCATATTCATTTTCCTTTCTCTATCCTGTCCCTCCTTTCCCTTTTCCACTAAGCTGTCCATTTCTTTGACCTCTAAAAATGCTCAATTTTTCAATTGTCCCTAAATGATGGGTTCCTTTTTTTTTTGTTTTACTACATATAAAACCCCTGATTGATTCTTCTCTCTGAAACTCCTTGGGAGTTCTTTATCCAGAGGAAGAAAGAAGGAAAGTATTGCCTTTAATGACCCCTTGGAAATAGCTAAATAAGAAACATCATAAGGACAATCTGAAAGTGAAGTTTCTAGAAGCCTACCCAATACCAAATAAAGTCTTACATAGGAGTAAAATAAAAAACAAATCAAAATCATGAGCAATATATCCACGGCTCCCTTACTATTAGACCACTAAAGAAAATTGAACCAAATTTCATTTCTATAGAGCATATATAGGCTCCATTTTATGATTCAAAATTTGCAGGACAAGCAGATTATATGTGTGATGTTTATACTTTTGAGAGGAGGCACTGATGGAATTTGGGAACTCTTCTGGGTAACTTTCAGTCTTAGAGAATTGCCTGAGGCACTGTCATGCCCTCATGGGTATCTGAGGCAGAGAAGTTTGAACTCTGAATCTCAGTAGCCAGGAAAGACCTTATTCTAAGGATGGTCTTCAATCTACTCTTCTAGACTGCCTTTCAATGACTGTACTTCCACTCCACCAATGCTAATGTTGGGAGACAGGACTAATATCTAGGTATACATGGGGAATCTAGGTTATATTAGGCTTTTACTAGATGTAGTTACACTTTATTGGGCATATGCATTTCTCAAGTCATATAATAATGAGCTGTATTATATAGGGAATCTTATTACACATGATTGACTTTAGCAAAGCATTTTTCCAGCACAATTGTCAATACACCAGAGGCATAAAAATCTAAGGGTTGCCTGTTCCCTGAGGATAAGTTTCATAGTTCTGTGCTTAGGAGTGAGTGACGTCTGAAATACCATCTCCCCCTCACTCAACCCACAGCCAAACACATGCTTTTTCATACTCTGGTGGATGCTCCTTGCTGCCTGGCTGCTACCCTTAATTCCAGACTAAAAATTGATGCCATTCAATGGCAAAGCTGCTTCTGTATAATTGATGAAACCCTTCAGAGTGAAAGGAGCTACTGAAATAGAAATTCATATGTCACACCAACAGTAGACTCACAACAGCAACTGACAAGCATTATCTAGTTACCCTAACATATATATAGGCACATAAATCTTTCCTCCTCCATCACATACACATTTCCATCCCCCTAATTTGTTCATACTCCCCCTATGTTGCACTTCTTCCTCATATGTCTGTGTTTATATACATGTATATAGAGTACCCTCATCACCCTGCCCCCTCCACTCCCCCCTACCCCACTTCTCCTTATGCTCTCATTACCACACTTCATTCTCCCAGAGCAAAGGGTGGGAAGGTCTGAACAGATGACACATTGTGACAGAGAGCGCAAGAGTGAGGCAGAATTACAAAGCAATGCAGGTCATGGCAATAGGCTTTATATAACCCAGAGCCAGAGAAAGAACCAAAATAGCAGCTTCCCTGCTGCTCAGTTAGTCTCCTCCATCAAACACGGATAAAATTAGAGCAGGCGGTGACGCGCACCTGCGTCTGCAGAGGGACTCCAGGGAGGCAGCGAGAGCTGGGCTCACAGCTCTGCCATGGACAGCCGAGACTGCCAGATTTTTCAGATCAAATCTGTCAACAGAGTTCTGTGCGTGTGTGAGAAGTGGGAGTGAGAGAGGGGGGCTGTCTGTGTGTGTGTGTGAACCCCATCCAGCAGGAAAACAGAGCAGGTAGTGAAGAGGGAACCAATGGTAGTGTTCAATTGTCTGATGCTCTGGGAAGGATGCTTTTGAATTCTTTGGCTCCTCAAAAATCAGACAGAGCTGGTTCTTCTGTGAGCTTCTTCTTCACATCTTCTTCACCATCTTTACCCTGAACTCCATAGCCTAGCTCTGTACCTGTACATATAACTCTCAGAATTCATAAATGGAAAGTGGTTGACTGTTATTGAAAAGTGTCCCTTTTAAGGCCACATGACTGCGTATTCCACCCTTCCCCCAAATTCCTTCTTCTCTCTCAAAACAAAACGAAAAACACTCCCATGAAATGCTGAAGACATGGGTTTCCCCAAAGGAGTAAAGTGGGAGATAAGGCTAAATGAGTATGAATTTACAGTTCTCTTGCCTATGTCAACACCTTAATTTATCAATCTTGCTCAAATGTGTGATAAAGAAAGAAATGCTTTTGAGCTGATTTTACCAGTCAGTCAACAAACCTTTGGTCTTCTATCAAGTGCCAGGTACCTTGCTAAGTGATGGGGACATAAAGAATGGGGAAAGAAACGTCCCTGCTCTCAAGAATTCACAGTATAATGGAGGAGACCGCATACAAACAACTATGTACAGGCAGGACATATACAGGATAAACGAGATAATCTCAGAGGGAAGGCACTAAGACTTGAAAGAACTAGAAAAGGCTTTTTGCAGAAGGTGGGACTATATCTAAAAACTGACGGAATCCAAGAAAGTTAGGAGATAGAGATGAGAGTTCCAGGAATGAGGCACAGCCATTGACAATGCCCAGAGTCAGGAAATGGAGGGTCTTGTTCAAGGAACAGAAAGGAGACCAATGTCATTGGATCACAGAATATGAGGATGGGGATGAGCTGTGAGAAGACTGGAAAAGTAGGAAAAGACCTATTTGTGAATGTTCAGATTCAGATTGGTCTTTTTCTTTGTGGGGGAGGGGAAAGCACATCCTGGGGGGAAAAAAATCAGATTTCCCCCCCCAATATATGTACTCTAATGAGGATCAATATTTTTCACATTTACCCTTATGTACCAGATATGTGAATTCTAGGGAAAGACTGATGTCTAGGGAAATTATTTGAAGGAAAAGCTCCCACCCAAATATCAATTTCTGAAATTCCCTTGTTAGAAATAGATTCCTCTGAATTCTTCTCACTGCAGTCCTCTTTTAAAACCCAATGACTCCTGAGATGGTAAACGGTAAGTTTGGGGGAGGGGGGCAGAATTGTATTTATTTGGTGTTTAATTTTTCCCCAGTTACATGTAAAAACAATTTTTAACATCTGTTTTCAAAACTTTAGGTTCCAAATTCTCTCCCTTTCTCCCTATTTCTCCCCAATCCCTCATTGAGAAGGCAAGCAATTCTATATAGGTTATATATGTGTAGTCATGCAAAATATATCCATAATAATCATGTTGTGAAAGAAAACACAGACAAAAAAAACTCAAGAAAAATAAATAAAGTGAAAAAAAAAAACCTCAAACGTTGCTTAAATCTGTACTCAGACCCCATCAGTTCTTTCTCAGGAGATGGATAGCATTTTTCATCCTAAGTCCTTCAGAGTTATCATGGATCGTTGTATTGCTGACAATAGCTAAGTCATTCACAGCTGATCATCTTATAATATTGCTGTTACTTTGTGCACAGTACATTTCACTTTGCATCAACCAATATAAGTCTTTCTAGGTTTTTCTGAAAGCATCCTGCTTATCATTTCTTATAGCACAATAGTATTCCATTGTAACACAACCTATTTAGCCATTCCCCAATTGATGCACATCCCCTCAATTTCTGCCATGAATATTTTTGTACATATAGGTCCTTTTCCTTTTAGTTTTTTTTATCTCTTTTGAGACTTTGTAGTGGTATTGCCAGGTCAAAGGGTATGTATGGTTTTATACTCCTTTGGGCATAGTTCCAAATTGTTCTATAGACTGGTTTAATCAATTCACAACTCTGACAACGGTACATTAATGTCTTAGTTTTCCCACATCCACTCCAACATTTGTCCTTTACCTTTTCTGTCCTATTATCTAATCTAATAAGTATGAGGTAGTACCTCAGAATTGTTAAACTTGCATTTCTCTAATCAGTTCTCTAAGCTATTCTCAGCAATATAACAATCCAATTTTTTCATATGGCTGTAGATAACTTTAATTACTTCATCTGAAAACTGATTATATCTTTTGATCATTTATCGATTGGGGAATGGTTCTTATTTTTATAAATTTGACATAGTTCTCTATATGCTAGAGAAATGAGACCTTTATCAGAGAAACTTGCTTCAAAAATTTTTTTCACAGTTACTATTGCTGACTGTATTTCCTTCTATCCTATTCCCCTCTGTTCCCATTTATTCTATTCTCTCTCTCCTTTCACTCTCTCCTCAAAACTGTTTTGCTTCTGATTACCCAAGCTTCATGGGGTTTATGTAGCTGTTTTCAGAGATACTTCTAGGGACCTATAAGTTCTTAGCTCCTCCAAGGTGGTATGATCTAAGGAGAGTTGTTTATTCCTCTCCTGGCCTGTGCTCTAGTCTGAGTGACCACTTGCACTCTTTTCTGTCCTGGGACTGTGAGGAGGGTACCCCCTCCACTGCTGCCACAAACTGTGCTATGCTAGTGCTCCTCCTCGCCCTGGGACTGCCACCCAGGGCTGTGAGCTGGATCCAAGTATGGGCAAAGCAACAGAGTCCTGCCTCAGTGCCAGCAAAGAGACCCCTGTAATCTCCTTCTGACCACTTGTTCAATCCCCTTATTGTCTGTGGGCAGAAGCAGCCCCTGCTGCTGCCACCACTGCCACCACTGCTGCCGCTGTCACTTATCCAGTTACTCCACAGGCCTGCTCCTTGTTTGCTGGGGCCAAGGCTGTGCTGGGGGTAGCCCTGGACTGTGCTCCCCTCTCTCCCAGATCAGATAGACCTTTACTACCCACCTTCCAAGTTGTCTTTAGCATTGGTGGGTTGAGAAGTCTGGAAACCACAATAGCTTCCAGTAGTTCAGTTCCCTGAGGCCTGTTCTGGGTTTGCTGCGACTGGGTCTGTGTTAGCATGGCCTGTGCTGGAGTCAGCACCTTCCTCAACCTGGTGCAACAGACCTTTCCTATCGACCTTCCAGGCTGTCTTGGGCTAAAAATTTCGTTCACTCTGTCTTTTTTGTGGGTTCTGCTGCTCTAGAATTTGTTTAGAGTAATTTTTTACAGGTATTTGGAGGGGGTTTGGGGAAAGCTCAAGTGAGACCTCGCCTTTACTCCACCGTCTTGGCTCTGCCCCCAGAGATGGTAAATGATTAAGCTAGATTATACTACAGTGAAAGTAACTTACTAAATATCCTTTATCCCAAATGATGATATGAAGCTTTGATAAGGAACAAGAAGAGGAGGAAAGGGAATAAACATTTTCTGTGCCTCCTACTATGTGCCAGGCATTGTGCCTTCAGGACTTTACAAATATTATTATCTCATTTGATCTTTACAACAATCCTCTGAGGCAGATGTTATTGTACCCATTTTACAGTGGAAGAAACCGAACAGAGGTTAAATGATTGTCCACAGTCACATGGCTAGTAAGTGAGGTGGAATTTAAACTCATGTCTTCCTAACTGCAAGCCTAGTACTCTATCCACTTCCACACCTAGCTGCCTCCCAGTAGGAACCAAGGAAGTATAAAAGAGAGTACTGGATACCTGAGAGGACAGACAGGCAAACCTTTCTAGTGACCAAACCAATGACTGAAACCAAGTGAAAAGCAGAGATGAGAGGCAATAAGGACAGTGCTTTAAGGTTTACAAAAGGTTTACTTCCCACACAATTACTCTATGAGGTGGACAATATAACTGTTACTTATCATCCCAACTTTACAGATGTGGAAATTGAGGATTAGAGGAGTGATGTGAAGTGACAGAGCCAAGTTTCCTGAGTTCAAAGCTAGCTTTTTTTTCACTTTCCAAACTGGTCTAAGACCAACCAGAGTTGAAACTCCTCAGCTACTTGGCCTTTCACAAAGGTTGGGAATTTCACAACCAAGGGATATTTCATGCAAACTTCCCCAGACTCCAATCTAGAACCTCTTTGTTATCAGGTGGGTTTTCTTGTCCTGGTTTATCTAGGTTGTTTGCTAATTCTCTGCTAGATTTCATATGCACTTCTATAATAATTTTCATAACATGGTTCTCAGTCTCTGGAATAGAATTCCTCCCAAGCCTAGCCATTCTAACAATACCACATACTCCATAGTAACATTTCGGTTGTCATCTATCTGGCATTGCAGCTATCCAGGCACCACTAGGCTGAGGCTACAGGGGGTGGTGGTCTCTACCAATCCCTGTCCTGTACTGATCCTCGCAGATTGCCCTGGGTTACCCATTTCATCAATAGGGGCACAAAGCTCCTCAGAGTTCCAGGTTCTTCTTCTCATCCCACTCCTGCCTCCGATTCCCAAGGAACGATGCTATGTTTGGCACTTAATCTGAGATGCCATTCTATGGAAAAACTGCTTTCCAAAATGGGAAGGAAGTGAAAAAAAGATGCCCATAGTGCAAGTATGAATCAATATGGAAAGGCTGTTTTATTCCCACACGTAAAGGGAAAACTAAGGAGTAACGAGTCAGAGAGTTACTCCAATCGGTCAAGCAGCTAATATTTAATGGTGGCATTATTTGCCCTATTTACCTTGCAGAGTTGTGAAGAGGAAATGGAATGATCTCTGGAAAAGTGCTTTTAAAATGATAAAATACTGTATAAATATAACGGATTATTATTAATATTAATAACAATAAATTCAAACCAATTAGCAAAGGGCTGAGAGGTTATCTGATCCAGTGGTGTCGAGCTAAAACAGAAACGGGGGTCACCAATCCACAAACGAGGATTGATTAATTAATCATTTCTGGTGGTTAATTAACAGGCCTCATACCGACTTAGTTTTAAGATGCAATATTATCTATATTTCATGGTGATTTTTATTTATGTGCTTATTTTTTCCCAGCTATATGTTCACACGACGCCTTTATGCTTAGAAGTGCCTTTGGCCTTGCGGCACCCGGAGGCCTCGTCTCTGACACCTGGGTCATTGTGCTCGGTGTTTTCTTCTGTTTACTCCTGTTTGCAGCCTCAGGTCTTCATTTGGAACTTTGCGCTTTGGCTAGCACCATCTTGGCGAGTTGCATCGGCCTTGTTTGGTCCTATCTACTCTGTAATCTGATGCTAGTACCTCTTCAGGTACGTTTACATGTGGTCCCATTGGTTTTCCCAGTTTCTGACACTCACTAGTGGTGTGACCCTAGGCAAGTCACTTCACTGCTTTTGCCTCAGTTTTCTCAACTATAAAGTGGGGATCATAATAGCACCTACTCCTGGATATAAGATAATATTGGTAAAGCCCTTAACATAGTACCGGGCACATAGCAGATACTTAGTAAACTCTTGTTCCCTTTTCTTTTCTTTCCTTCTTCCCCCATTCCCACTTTTGTTTTCTCTACACCTACTTATATTCCCCAAAAAGAATTCATTTGGGTCAACTATAAATTTATGCTTTCTAATTTCAGTTGGGCCCTCATTGCTATAACAAAATCCATTAATTTCCTCTGACTAACTCTTTATCACATGTCCCATAGGGTATGTTCTAAATCTCTTCTCTCCTCAAGCTGCCTATATACATTTCTCTATCCCCCTTTTTCCTCAGCAGAGAACCTTGCCTCTCACTTTACTGAGAAAATAAATTCCATCTATCAGTCACTCCTCTATTCTATATCTCAAAACCCTCCAACATCCCCTAGTCTCTTGTTCTTCAGCTACAGTTTCTTTTCTTTTTTTTTTTGCACTGAATATGGTGACTTTATTGATGGTACACAGTACAGGATTCTAGGTGTCTCCCACTACTACAGGGGTGCTTTGGAACAAGGATGTGAATGGGACATGGGATCCCTAGTATAGGTACATAGGTTAGGAATGTGGGCTCCCCAGTGGTGGAACAGGTCTTTTTGGCTGGGGATGAAGATCCATGGCTTTCCACTTTACTCCTTGGAGGCCGTGTAGACCATGAGGTCTACTACACGGTTACTATAACCATATTCATTGTCATACCAGGAAATGAGCTTGACAAAATGGTCATTGAGGACAATACTAGTGCCAGCATCAAAGGTAGAAGAGTGAGAGTTGCTGTCAAAGTCACAGGATACAACCTGGTCCTCTTTTTAGCCCAAGATGCCCTTCAAGGGTCCCTCTGATGCTTGCTTAACCACTTTCTTGATATCATATTTCACAGGTTTTTCCAGGTGGCAGGTCAGATCCACAACAGATACATTGGGAGTAGGAACATGGAAGGCCATACCTGTGAGCTTCCCATTCAGCTCAGGTATGACCTTGCCTACAGCCTTCGCAGCACCAGTGCAAGTACAGATGATGTTTTGGGCAGCACCATGCCCATCACACCACAGCTTACTAGAGGGGCCATCTACTGTTTTCTGGGTAGCAGTAATGGCATGGATTGTAGTCATGAGTCCTTCCACAATGCCAAAGTTGCCATGAATGACCTTGGCTAAGCAGGCCAAGCAGTTGGTAGTGCAGGAAGCATTACTGACAATCTTAAGAGAATTATCATATTTCTCATGGTTCAATCCCATCACGAACATTGGGGCATCAGCAGAAGGGGCAGAGATGATGACCCTCTTGGCTCTGCCCTTCAAGTAAGCCCCAGATTTTTCCGTGGTGGTAAAGACTCCAGTGGACTCTACAACATACTTGGCTCTAGCATCTCCCCATTTAATATTGGTGGGATCCCGTTCCTGGAAGATGGTAATGGCTTTTCCATTGATCACCACTTTCCCATTCTCAGCCTTGACAGAACCCTTGAATTTGTCATGAGTGGAATCATATTGAAACATATAAACTATGTGGTTGAGGTCAACGAAGGGGTCATTGATGGCCACAATGTGTACTCCACTTGAAGTGAAAGCAGCCCTGGTCACCAGGTGCCCAATATGGCCAAATCTATTGACTCTGACCTTCACTATCTTGTTTAAGGGATGCAACTGAATCAGTAGAACCTGGTACTGAGCTTTGGAGAAAAGCCACCTCAGCTACAGTTTCTGAAGAAAAAATGGCTATTATTCTTGCCAAGGCTAACCCCTCAACTTGTGCCCTTAGTCCCATCCCATTGAACCCCATTTCCCCTGGCAGCTTGCCCTTTCAATCATCTCCCCTCTCTCTCATCCCAATCTTTCCTTTCCTCCTGGCTTTATCTGTACAATCTATAAACATACGGAGATCTCTTCTACCTTAAAAAAATAAAATAAAAACTTTCACTTGATTCCATTGTCCTTTCAAACTATTATGCTATAAGTTTCATCCTTTTCAAAGGCAAACACCCAGAAAAGGGGTCTATACTTGGTGTCCTCTACTTCTGGCTCACATATCAACCCCTTGCAATCTGGCACCTAACCTACTGCTTTACTGAAACTACTCCCTTCAAGGATACCAACAGTATTTTATATGCTAAATCAGATGGCCTTTTCTCAGTGCTCATTATTCTTGACCTCTCTGCATCTTTTGACACTATAGACCACTCCCTCCTCTTTCACATTTTCTCCTCCCTTGAATTTTATAACATCTTTTTCTGTTTCTCCTCTTACCTACTAGACTGCTCCTTCTTAGTCTCCTTTGCTGGAACACCATCCATCTCCTACTCTCTAACTTTGTCTCCTACATTTCTATTGTAGGCCCTCCTTTCTCTAAAACCTCTTGTCTATTCTCATGGGTTAGGCATGCAACTAAAAAAGCTGGAAAAAGAACAAATTAAAAATCTCCAATTAAGCATCAAGTTAGAAATTCGGAAAACCAAAGGAGAGATAAATAAAATTGAAATTAAGAAAACTATTGAACTAATAAATAAAACTAAGAGCTGGTTTTTATGAAAATAAAAACAATAAAATAGATACACCTTTGGTTAATTTGATTAAAAATAAAGAAGAAAACCAAATTACCACTATCAAAAATGGAAAGGGTAAATTCACCATCAATGAAGAGGAAATTAAAATAATTAGTAGCTATTTTGCCCAACTGTATGCCAATAAATTTGACAATCTTAGTAAAATGGATGAATATTTACAAAAACATAAATTGCCCAGATTAGTGGAAGAGTAAATAAAATACCTAAACAACTCCATTTCAGAAAAAGAAATTGAACAAACCATCAAGGAACTCCCTAAGAAAAAATCTCCAGGGCCAGATGGATTTACAAGTGAATTCTATCAAACATTTAAAGAACAACTAATTCCAGTACTAGATAAACTATTTGGGAAAATAGGAGAAGAATGAGTCCTACCAAATTCTTTTTATGATACAAATATAATGCTGATAACTAAACCAGGAGGAGTCAAAACAGAGAAAGAAAATTATAGAACAATTTCCATAATGAATATAGATACAAAAATTTTATTTTTTT
>JAQQSU010007892.1:0-13094 GCA_028627135.1 Pseudochirops cupreus
CTGTATTTTACCTGGGGAGGTCCAGCCTCCCCAGCCAGGCTTTTCTGCCAAGGGACACAAGCATAATCAGAGACGCCAGAGGGCATAGTTGAGGAGACCACATTGCACAGAAGCTTGGTCAGAGGGAGGCTTAGAAGTCATCTAGTCCAAGAAGTTCTCAGGGCTCATTCTTTGACTAGGAACTGGATGATGTTTACTTCAAATAGTGGCGCATTGTGTTCCGCCTGAAAAACACTTAACTTGAGCTCACTGCTCGCCCTGGCCTCTGTGGGGAAGGTTCCCATATTTAGAGGTTGAGTTCCTCATCCAGACAAAATAAGTGAAGTACAGCTCATCGGTGCCATTATTATCCAGGTGTCACTTTATATCCTCTGCCTTCTCCCACTGTCCCAAAGTGGGCCTTTGACTGTGGTGCCAGCCTCTGCCCTTTTGTTCCATGGTTCAGTAATGACTTCTGATGTCCCAGGGCTCTTGTCTCAAGCCGAGATGGTGGGAGCCCTCTCCCCACCTTCTCCCTACCTCTCACTCTGCAAAGTTTTGTCTCTGATGTGAAAGTCATGATTGCCAGCAGCACCCTCACCAAAGTCACTTTCTAATTCTCTGCCCTGGGAAGGAGTCGGGGATGTGGGGAAGAGGAAGTGAACCCTCTACCTGACTGATATTTTGTATGGATGTCACCTGGGGCAAAGGTCATGTAATCCTGCATATATACCATTTCAGTCTCCATTTATTTTCCTATAGTAACATCCAGCCATCTTCCTATTGCCCCTCTTACCCACCTCAGTTCTCTCCCTTTTTTTCATTTTGTTTCTTTCTTACAATTTTTTTCCGTCCAGGTATCAGTCCTGCCACTCCTGCCATGCCAGCCCCATTGCCAAGCAAACTTGCTGAAGTTGGTTCTCCCCACTGCCTGCACACCCCTCATGGTACTTCTCAGCCTCATTCTCTGGGGATGTCTGCAGAACAGTGCAGGTCAGCCGACTTGGGACTCTGCACCAACAGTGGCCTTCGTGAAATGATCAGACCTCAGAAGGGAACCACTACTGGGGACCCATCCTTAAACTCCACTGTGTGCCAACCTGGATCTAAACTCACAGGTAAACATCACGAATTTGAAAGTTCAGAACTGGGAGATGGGGATAGTGAATAAGAAGGGCAAGCTTTTGTCCCCTTTGTCAAGGGTTCTGTTCACTTGCACAGCACTTTCAGGGAGTTGGGTGAGGATTCAGAATGACCACTCTTACTTCAGTGATGGAAACTCTGAGATGAAGAGGTGAGGGGACTGAGCTCCTTACTTCCTCTGAGAGCCACTGATCCCTTGTCCACTCCTCTCTTCTTACGTGTGCTCTGGAAAAGCATCAGCCATCAGGAGAGAATGTCAATGTTACCTTCTCTTTCAAGGGCACTGGTATTTTAAGCCTTCTCTTAAATTATTGAATGACAGATTTTCTTCCTTGTTAGATGCATGAGTTAGCAAATGGGAGAAGTATGGTTTTCATTCTGTTTTGCTTTTTAACTTTTTTTCTTTTTCTTTTTTTAAATGGTTTTAAAATTTATTTTAAATTAAAAACAAAATAAGAAAATTAAAAAAAAACAACATTGCCAGTCCAGCCTCAGACACTTAACACTTACTAGCCATGTGACCTTGGGCAAGTCACTTAACCCCAATTGCCCTGCCTTGCCCTCTCCAAAAAAGCAAAAAATAAAAATTGCCATGTATACAGTGAGAACATAAGATTCAATATAAAGCAATAACTTTCCATTTCAAGAAAACCTGTGTAATAAATACTACACATTATTTTCAGGGCTATCCATCTATTCTTTGCTTGCTTGTAGGTTTTCTTTTGTTCTCTACTGTGTACTTTTTACTATATTTTTCCCCCATACTCCCCCCACCCCCGCTCCAAGGCACAATTGAGTTGTGATTTTTCATACATACATATGTGTGTGTGAATATATAGGTATTATATATATTATATATACACACACATACATATGTGTGTATATACACATATATACACACATACACACACCCACATTTATATACATACACACATACATGTATATATACCTACACAATAGACATATACATATATATCTATAATCATATACACATATACATATATATTGATATGCATAGAGGTAAGATATATACTATACTCATTTCCCCTTGTCCTCTTTCTCTGAAGGTGAATACCATCTTCCTTCATAAGTCTAACTCTTTCCTTACTTTTCTAAATCCACTAGCTCATCATTTCCTACACCATAGTAATATTCCACCCTAATACTGCTTGATTATTTTAAATAGTCTAAAACAATATTGATTAATATGGCTGGCATATAGTGTAGTTTCTCTGTTTTTCTCTCTTGATTAAATCTATTTTAGCTTTAACTTTGTCTGAGATCATAATTACTACCCCTGCTTTTTATTTTTACATAATAAAGTCTACTCTTGACTTTTATTTCATGTATGTGTGTATCTCTCATTTTTATAGCCTTTCTTGAAAGCAACATATTGTTCAATTCAAATTTTTAATCTGCTATTTCCATTTCATGAGTGAATTCACCTCATTTACATTCTAGACTATAATTACTTGCAGTTTATTTTCTTCCTTCCTATTTTCCTCGCTATCCTGCTCACCCCATTCCTATCCTTCCTCACTGTTCTACTTTACTTCTACTTGCTACCTCCTATTTCTTAACCCACTCCACCCTTCACGAATCTCTCCCTTATTCTCTCCCCCAATCTTGTTCCTTCCCCTCTTGTTTCTATCTGAATTTGGAAGATTTTTATATCCTTCCAAATATATCTGTTGTTCCCTCTTTATCCCATTCCCATTCATGCATACATCTTTCTATACCTCTCTACTCCCTCATCCTCTTATTTCCTTATAAATTTAGAAGATTTTTAAACCCTTCCAAATGTGTATATTGTTCTATCTTTAACCCGGATCTGATATGAGTAGGGTTCCCTCTAAGAATCCCTCCCTTGTACTCTCCCCGCTCTGTATCCCCTTACCCTCTTATTTCTTTCTGAATGTAGAAGATTTTTGTACCCTTCTAGATATAGATGTATTGTTCCCTCTTTAACCCATTCCCAAGGAGAGAAGGGTTCTAGAACTACCAGCCCTCTCTCACATTGAATTCCTCTCTATCAATTCTTCTTCTCCCATCTCATTTGTTTGAGATAATTATGTTTTCTGCATTTTCTTACACCATTTTGCTTTTTGGAATCACATCATATTCAACTTTACCCTAATCTTTCTTTTGAACTAGTAACAATCTTAGACATATGGTTTACCTTTCCATGTGTAAAAAATAAACAGTCTCTCCTTTTTGAGTATCTTGTAATTTATTCTTTGATGTTTACCCTATATTCCTCTTGGATCTTGTGTATCAAATTTTCTATTAAGTTCTGGTCTTTTGAAACAAAATCCTGAAAGTCTGTCAATTCATTGAATATCCATTTTTTTTCCCATTCAGGATTATTTTTACCTTTTCTGGGAATGATATTTTCAGCTGTAACCCCAGTTCCTTTGCTCTTTGATATATAATGTTCCAAAACCTACAGTCTTTTAGTGTAGCTGCTGCTAGGTCTTGTGTAATTCTGATTATGGTGCCGCCATATTTGAATTGTTTTTTCTTGTTGTTCATAATATTTTTTCCTTAACTTGGGGATTTCAGAATTTGGTTATAGATTTCCTGTAGGTTTTCTTCCTCAGATCTCTTTCAGGTGGTTATCAGTGAATTTTTTTCTATTTCTACTTTCCCTCTTGATCTAATGCTTCAGGATAATTAAAAAAAAATTTTATTATTGTATCAAGATTCTTTTTTGATCATAGCTTTCAAGTAATGTGAGTTTTCTTATGTTTTCTCTTCTTGATATGTTATCCAGATCAGTTGTTTTCTTTATGAGATATTTCATATTCTCTTCTTTTTTTTTTCTTGGAAATTTCTTGAAGGATGAATTCTAGGTTCTTTTTCTGAGTGTAGCTTTCAGGTAGTCCAACAATTTTTAAATTGTCTCTCCTGGATCTATTTTCCAAGTCAGTGGTTTTTTTTCAATGAGATATTTCACATTGCCTTCTCTTTTTTCATTTGTTTGGATCTGTTTATTAATATCTTGATTTCTCATAAAGTCATTTGCTTCCATTTGCTCCATTCTAATTCTGAAGGAATTATTCTCTTCAGTGAGCTTTTGAGATTCTTTTTGCATTTGGCAAATTTGGTTTTTAAAGCATTCTTCTCCTCATTGACTTTTTGGGCCTCTTTTGCCATTTGAGTTAATCTCTTTTTTAAGGTGTTATTCTCTTCAGTCAGGTTGTTGACTCTCTTTTCATGATTTTCTTGCATCATTCTCATTTCTCTTCCCAATTTTTCCTCCGCTTCTCATATTTGGTTTTCAAAATCCTTCTTAAGCTCCTCTATGGCTTGTAACCAATTTACATTTTTGTTGGAAGCTTTTGGTATGGGCGTTCTGACCGTGTTGTCTTCCTCCCGTTCCATGCTTTGATCCTTTTTGTCCCCAAAAAAGGAATCTAAAGTTGGATTGCTGAGCTTGGTTTGCTTCCTTTGCCTGCTCATGTTGCTAGTCAATTAACTTGATTTTTGAGCCACAGTAGATCTCTAGGGGGTGGGGGGGGAGAGCTTTGTCCCAAATTGCTGGGGTTTTCTCAGCTGCCGGAGCTATTAGGAGGCCGCCATCTCTGCAGCCCCGACCAGCTTTGGCTCACTGGTCACACGCCTGAGGACCACCAAGACCACAATCCCGATCCAGGCAAGTTAATGCAAGAGCACTTAGCCTCTGAATGATTGCTTGGCCCTCCTGGAATCTGCAGGCCATGAGCTCTGAAGCAGCCACATGGAGGTGGCTGCAGGGCCGCCTCTTCTGCTGCCTTCTTGCCGTAGGGGCTGGTGGCCAGACTTGCTTCTGTCTCCCAAATTTAGCCGAGTTCCATTGACCTTTCACTTTGTCCTTGTTTCTTATGTGTTGATAATTCTGGAAACTGCCACAGCTGCTGTTGATCCCCCCTCCTGAAAACTCCAGCCGCCTTGGAGCCAAGGCATGGTTTCAGGCCAGCTCCCAGCACACTGCAATGAGCCCTTCCCATCTCCCTGCTGGTCTGCCTTCAGCGGGAGATGTGTTTTTCTGTAATTTTGTGGGTTCTGGAGCTCTAAAATTTGTCTAGAGTCACATTTCATAGGTATTTGAGGAGGTTGTGAGGGGAGCTGTGGAGTTCTCCTGCTTCTAGGCCGCCATCTTGACTGTGCCCCCTCTCCTTTTTTTTTTCATTCTTTATATTTTGTTTTATTATTTCTTGGTCTCTTATAACTTCACTGGCTTCCCCTGGCCCAATTCTAATTTTTAAGGAGTTGTTTTCTTCCTTAAGGTTCTGGATTTCCTTTTCCAGTTGGTTGACTTTCTTTTCATAATCTCCTTGTTTTCTTGGACTGTTCTAATTTTTATTTTTATTTTTTCAGCTTTTTCCTCAACCTTTCTTATTAGATTTTTCAAGTCTTATTTTGAGTTCTTCTAGGACTTTATTTCTGGGCAGGTGGCCATTTGACATTACTCTTTGCTTCAGTATCCTCCTTGGAAGATGAACCCCAGTGTTCTCTATTCCCACAGTAATACTCTATGGTTGAGTTCTTTCTCCTTTGCCTACTCATTTTTTTTTTAAATTTTAGTAGCTTGTTATTATAATCATCTCTAATCCTGGGATTTGGAGGATATTGCCTCTGGCCTCAAGTCCTTCTCAGAGCTTTGTGTAGAACCCAACCTCTGCACCCATTTACCCCTCCAAGCCACAGCTAGGACCCCTGGCACACTATGCTGGAAAGGGTCTTACTCCCTGATAACCTTCAGTTCTTCCCTCTGGCTTGGAAGTGTAAGTGTCCACAGCTACCAGTGTCCCTGTCCCACTGCTCCTGTACTCACCAGGCATATGCTGGTTCCTTCTTGCCCAGGACTGCTTCTTGTCAGCATAGCTGGACCTGGCATCCCTTGTCAGCAGAGGTTTCTTCAATCCACCCCCCACCCCCAACTCCCCACACTGTCTGGGAGGTGAAAATTCCTGTGGCTGAGGCTGAGGCTACCTCCCAACCCAGCCGTCCCCCCCCCTCCCTTGCTGCTTGCTCTTTCAGTAGAGTTAGCCCCAAGGTGTTTATACTTCACTCTTCAGAACCTCCTGGGATCTTTCTTTAGATCTTCTCCGCGTTGTTTCAGGAAGACAACAGTTCTACCCCAACTCTTGTTTGTTTTTGCTGCATTTTGTTCACCCTGAGGCACTATTTTGTCTTGTTTGTGGAGGAAATATGGAGAACTTGGAATTTTCAGACCTACTTCGACATCTTCCCAGAATTCTCCTCCTCCTCCGCCTTTTACTCCTCCTCCTCCTCCTTCTTCTTTTTTTCAAATGGAACTCATAGGCTTTCCCTACTGCCTGAAATCCCAGCCTATCTTGTTAAATAAATATGTTTAACTTCCATTCATACTCCCAACACACACAATTGGGGCTACTAGGTTGCACAGTGGATAGAGTACTGGGCTTGGAGTCAAGAAGACTCATCTTCCTGAATTCAAATCTGGCCTCAGACACTTATTAGCTATGTGACCCTGGCAAAGTCACTTAACCCTGTTCAACGCTTCAGTCTCATCATCTGTAAAAATGAGCTGGAGCTCTACAAGTCTCAGGATGGAAGGACATATCTACATTCAGAGAAAGATCTAGAAAGACCCCAGTTTAAATGGAGGCTGAAGCAATCTACATGCTATCCTTCTTTTTCATGTTTGGTTTTCTTTCTTTTTTCCCATGGTTCACTCCATTGGTTACAACCAGACTATGGTACAATGTGAAAGTATCTGCAGATCCTATACTTGACTGCATGCCACCGTAGGGGGTGGGGGGAAGGGAGGGGAGAAAATTTGAAACTCAGGGGACTGTGGAACTGAATCTTGTAAACTAAAAGTAAATAAGGAAGTCAATGGAAAAAAAATGAGCTGGAGAAGGAAATGGCAAACCACTCCAGTATCTCTGCCAGCCCCAAATAGGGAACACAAAGAGTTGGACTGGACCAAAACAACTCAACAACAACAAAAAGCTCCATCCATAGAACCTTAGAACCTCATACTTAAACTTCCCTTCAAAGTATAAATCATCTTTACTAAATTCCACAAAGTGGTCATCTACCCTCTGACCAAAGGCATCCAGTGAGGAGAAAACTCACTGCTTCCAAAATCAGTCAATTCTACTTCAGGTCAATTTTGAGAAGTCTAATCCCTATATATTGAGCCCAAATCTGCTCCTTGTAACTTCTACTTAATTCTGCCATCCAGGCTCAAGCAGATTAAGTCAAATCCCTTTTCTTTCCATATTTGCAGACTATGGCTATCACTTAGTCCTCCTCCCCTTCCCCATCTTCTCTCCTCCAGGGTAATCATCCTCAGTCCCTTCAGCTGATGCTCCTAGGGCATGGTTTTAAAATCCTCTCACCATTCTGATTGCCTTCCTCTGGATGTGATTGCTGACCACAAAACTCCAGATTTGCTGTGATCAGGGCTGCTCCTAATCAAACCACTTCCTTCCTCATTCTTAACACCTAGTAGCCTAAGTCACACATATTGCTTGCAATCCATTAAAACCCCCTAGGTCTTTATCACTCACACTATTTTCTAGCCAGAATATTTCCCTCTCCCTTATGTATGTTGTTAAGTTTTTGTAACACAAGTACAGGACTTTACAGTATCTTAACTAAGTTGCCTTTTATTCGATTTATTTCACTGTTCCAATCTCTGGAGACTCTTGGATTCCAGTTCTATTAGCTAGAATTGTCAAGTCTTCCCATCTTTCCTTTAGCAGAAGCTGGCTCTACCAATTATTACATTTTCAGGACGAGCATTTCCTCTTTCATACAACACAAGCATTTTCATGTCGAAAGTTGGTAAAGGCCACAATTCATCTGGGAAATTTGTACCCATCTGCAAATTTGGTAATCATGACATCTGTGCTCATTATTCAAATTATTGAAAAAATTCAACTCATTCAGTGAAAATTTATCATAAAAATATTAGGGGGTATGTGGTCCCATCATTGTTCTCAAACCGGAAACTGCCTTGAGATCAGGAAATGGGCTAAAGGTTTTCTGCAGGCTTCTTGACAGCCCCCAGGGTCCTGTTTTTTGAGTGTTTGCTCCATCCTTGCCCTGTGTCTAATTGCCTCCTTCTTCCATAGATCTAAATCCCTAGAGATAATTAATCATGGTTGTCTGAGGCTCTATAGGAGTGGGAGCAGGATAGTTGAACTCATGGCAGGATGGGTGATGATATTATAAATTGCCTGAGCCCCCTAGGACTTAGCATGGACAGGTTCTTGGCATACAGTCAGTACTTAATAAATGCATCTTGATTGACTGACTGACAGGTAACCAGACTGCCCTTCATTGTCCTGTTGACTTCCCTCTCAATTCCTATTTCTGTACCCTTGTTGCACAATCACAGGGGCCAATTTGCTGGAGGAACATCTCAGGGAGATCCGGAACCTCCGCCAACGCCTACAGGAATCTATCTGCTTCAATGACCGCCTTCGAGAACAGCTGGAGCACAGTCTCTCCTCTGACACAAGGGCCAGTGGTAAGAGAAATCCAAATCAGTTGAGGCCCATCCAAATTCTGAGCCTTTCTCATAGCACAGAAGGAGTATAGGGCTTGATCTCTGAAGATGTGGGGAAGACGGCACAGGGCTTATCTTTTTAGGACTTCTTCCTGATGAAGACGATCATTCCCATTTGTGTAAAGCTTTACAGTCCTCGCAGCTCTCCCATGACATAGAATCAATCATAGAACTGGAAGAGACCGGAGAAGTCATCTTTTCTCAGACCCCCTTATTAGACAGGTGAAGAAGCTTGGCACTCAAAAAGGTTGGGTGAATTGTACGAGGTGATATTCCCAATAAGAGAAAGACCCAAGACTAAAGCCCATCTCCTGACATGTAATTGGTTATCTCATGTTCATCATGTACACAACACTCTCAGGAAATAGGCTGGATGGATACTGCTATTCCCATTTTTACAAATACGGGAACTGATTTAGAGAGTGAGCACCAGAGCTCAGGCCTTTGGACCTCCAGGGTGGGTATTTTGTTTCTTTTGTATTATAATTATTATTCATTCCATTCTCTCCACTTTACTGAAGTTCTCTTAGCTCGGTGGTATAGGTGTGTTCTAAGATGACCTCCCACCCACTACCGCCCAGTCCCTGTCCCTCATCTCTTTAATGACTCATCACCTGCTATTTCCCTGCCATAATCTTTCTTTATATGACATCTCTGTATTGTCCCAACCACTTCTACGTAGGAGTGAGCTGGAGCCAGCTTGTACAAGCTTGAGAGAGCCGATTATAAAATTTACAGTGTGAGCCTTTACACCATGGAAATCAGCAAATCAGAGCTGGGGTGCCTCCAGAGGTACACAGCTGAGGGTTGTGGAATGCTCTGTACCAGCTTCTCAAATGTGACCCAAGGAGCAGCTAGAGTCCAGAGACTGGACTGGAGTCCAGTCATTCAGTCCATTTGGAATCTACCTACCTGTAGTTTCATCTGTCCCATCCCTGTCTATCCCATCTGCAAGGATAGTATGAGAAGTTTCATCCAATGCAGTGCAGTAAATAGAGCACTGACCCTGGAGTCGGGAGGACCTGAATTCAAATCTGGCTTTAGACACTTATTAGCTGTGCAGCTCTGGGCAAGTCACTTAACCCTGATTGCCTCCACTTGAAAAAAAAAGAAAAACCCCATGAGATGGCGTTCTCCTTTTCTTACATTCCATCACAGGCCTGTTAATTGCCCACTTACTGTGCCTGTCTACAGCATTTGGATGAGAAGGATCACCTCAGGGAGCTGCCCATTCATGACATACCATAGCACGGGCAACTGTCTACTTCAATATGGACAAGATCGTGACACCCACTCTGTCTATTTTTCTTGCTCTATCTGTATTATTAGAGCCACCTTCTTTGAAAGGTTATGCAATCTCACTGAGGAGCTAAAAAATAACATTAGTTTTCTTCACTCTCATGTCATACCATTGATTCATATTAAGCTTGTAGCTCTCTGAAGTACCCCGCTCTTTTCTATATTAACTTTTCTAGTCGTAGCTTCTCCATTCTATTGATTTTTTAAATCTCAAAGTAAGAGTTTACATTAATCTATATTAAATTTCATTTGATTAGATTTTGAATTACCATTCTAGTCTTTCATAATTAGCACCTGTTTCCTAGGGTTGTGGTGTGGTTCACATGAGATAATACAAGTAAAACTCTAAATCTAATGCCTGACACATAGTAGGTACTCAAGAAATGCTTGTTCTCTCTTCTCTTCCCTTGAATCCTGACTCTCATCATCCTACTTGTTACCTATCCCTGTTACCTTTGAGCCTTCTGTAAATTAGGTATACATGCCATTTATTAATACAATAGCAATCCATGTCATACATGAAGATGATGAATGTCCCAGAGCCAAGGGCAGATCTCTGAAGTACTCTCCTGGAGACTTCCTTCCAGGTTGATATATCTCTACACTTTGGTCCAGTCACTTTATCCATTTGGAATCTACCTATCAGTACTCTTATCTCCCCCACCCCTCTCTATCCCATCAGCAAGGATAGTATAAGAGGCTTTGTCCCATGGCTCCCTAAATATCGGGGTATATTTTGTTTATAGAATTCCCCATATCCACCAGACAAATACCCTGTCAAAAAAAAGGTGGGGTCGGGGAGACTTCTGCTGTGGTGGGTTGGAAGCACTGGGGATCAGGAATGAGCATGTCATTCAGTCAATGCAGATGCTGCTCCAGATGTGTGTATAATTCACCTGAGCTGTCCAATGCTTAACAGGCTCCTCCTCTAGCATTTACATGCCAGCTCTGGAGTCCATGTCCCAGCTCTACAATGAGAACAGGCTCCTCCGAGAAGAAAACCAAAACCTGCAGGCTCAGCTGAGTCACCTCTCCAGAGGTAAGAGGGGCAGGATCCCAGGCTCTGACCTCTTTGATCTGTGAGGGAAATTCTGAAGGTACTTCCATTGTTCTAAGCTGCTCAGCATTCTCAGAGTGACTTTGGATTTGGACTGCTTCTTGCATAAGAGAAGGTTCCTGGGTTCTAGGAGGGCATACAAGTCAACATTTCAGGTGCCACATCCCTGGTCAAGCTGCCTTAGGTGGGCTGTGGGCTAGGGAGAGGCAGTGTGCATGATAGAAAGAACAGCCAGACTTAGCAACAGAATGCTTGGGTTCAAATCCTGATTTTGTCATTCGCTGCTTGTATGACCACAGACAAAATTTTCTCTCTCTGAACCTTAAATTTTTATTTTCATCTGCAAAATTAATATAATTAGTACTTGCCTTACCTCCCACTTAGTGTGGTTGTATGAAATATTTAATAATTGTCACATTTATATAGCACTTTAAGGTTTGCTAAAAATAACCAAAACACTCTAACTCTATTATCATTTTTTATTAAATTAAAAAATTATTTTCAGTTCTGAATTTCCTTCTTCTCTCCACTCCTCCGCCACCCATTGAGAAGGCAAGAAACACAATACCCATCCTAAATAGGAAGTTATTGGATCTCTTGATAATTATGACAACCCTATGGTTTACAGATCAAACTGAGACTGAAAGCAGTTAAGTGAGGTAGGATTTGAATTCAGGTCTTCCTGACTTTTAAATCCAACATGCTACCCATCAGGCTACCCAGCTGCCTCAAATGTGATGGTGCCCAAAGGGTATATATAAATATAAGCTAGTACTGTCATTATTATCTGGCTTCATTTAGGAATGCCTTGAATGTTGTATCTAGGGCCTATTACATTAGGAAGATCTTGAGTTCAAATCTGACCTCAGCCATTTATCAGCAGTGTGACCCTGGGCAAGTCACTTAATCCCTGTTTGCCTCAGTTTCCTCCCCTGTAAAACGAGTTGGAGAAGGAAATGGCAAACCATTCCAGCATCTCTGCTAAGAAAATCCCAAACGGGGTCACCAAGACTCAGAAACAACTAAGACAACTGAACAAAGGACTATTTTCACTACTAGCCTTTTCAGTGTCTCTTCTCAAGCATATTGTATAGAAAACTTTCCTGGAGATAAGCAGACATAGCTTTCCTGTGTCAGGAGACTAAGCTGAGTGCCCAGGTACCAAGACTGCTAAAGAACTGTCCACTTGCTTTCTGGTGGAATCCGATGCTCTCTCCCACTCCTGATGGCCATCTGCAGGCATATGGTCCCTCCCTCCACCTTCCCCTTATCTCAGTTTGCTAAGTCTCTTGTGATGGCACCCACTATTTCCCTGCTGGTGTTTGGGAGTTCCCAAGGGGTCTGGGCACCTCAGTGCTTCAGAAACCCAAATCCTTCTTCCCTGCCCCATCAGAGCATTCTAGGGAGCAGGGGCATCTGAGGGAGGCTCTGCTGGCCTCCCGCGCCCGACTTCAAGAGTTAGAGATGGAGTTGGAGAGGCAGAAGGCACAGCAGCGGCAGGTGGCCGAGGACCTAAAGGCTCAGAGGCAGCAGGAGATCCTGCAGTTCCGAGAGGAGCGGCTCTCCCTCCAGGAGAAGAACAACAGGTAAGCAGGCCTGTCTGGGCCAGACAGGGTGACTCTCTGCTTCACTCCTTCTGCAAGACTAGTGAGACAGGCCTTAGAGGGCCTGACAGGCCTTAGGGGATCCGTTGGGACACAGAGCTTCATCTCTGCCTCTATTCCCAGCTCCCCGTGTAACCCACCTTAAGTGGGGAGTGTGCTGGGAGCCATCGGACCGCTCAGGGATCCAGCTGGTTAGTTTTCAGTGTGAGCAATTATGCCTCAGAAGTCAGCTAATGCTACAAATTAGGGCTTGATTGAGTGTTTTGTTCATTGACTAGACCAGCGCTTCTTCAACTGTGGGTTGAGACCCCATGTGGGATCTTGAACAATTTGGCAATGGTAAAAGTTTTCTGAACATACAACCACCAAAAATGACAAATCAAACACTTACTGAATCCAAGGCATGCCTGTAGCCTTGGTTCTGGACACAAAACTCGTGCCCTTTGCACTGTGCATATGCTCAGGC
>JAQQSU010007893.1:0-13094 GCA_028627135.1 Pseudochirops cupreus
CCCCCCGGGGCACAGCTGCGGCTTCAGGCCAGGCTGGTTTCGGTTCGCAGTGCTGATATGGTTCCTCGTAGCTGAGCTGACTTTAGTGGGAAGTATCTTTGTGTGAGTTTTGGAGTTCCAGGATTGGTTTAGAGTCCTATTTTATGGGTATTTTGGGGTGGCTATGTGAGAGCTGCGATATGTTGCTGCTTCTACGCTGCCATCTTGGCTCCGCCCGATTTTATTTATTTTTTAATAAGAAAATACACCAGGGGCAGCTAGGTGGCACAGTGAATTGAGCACTGGCCCTGGAGTCAGGAAGACCTGAGTTCAAATCCGGCCTCAGATACTTAACACTTACTACCCATGTGATCTTGGGCAAGTCACTTAATCCCAATTGCCCTCCAAAAAAAAAAACAAGAAAATACACCATATATGCAAAATCATTTCAACAGAGATGGGGTCAGGGAAGTCTTTTTGTTTAAAATGGCACCTGAGCTGTGCCATTACATTATAAGGAAATTACAACTTCTAAGACAGAGAGATGAGGAAGGAGTATATAGAAAACATGGAGGACAGATAGCCTGCACCATGTCAGAGGTGGAGATGGGGTGTTCTATAAAGGAGAGGAGCTAACAACAAGCCAGCCTGACCAGAGAGAAATTAGGAAGTGATTTGGCCCGATCTCTGTTTTAGGGATTTTCAGTTTGGCAGCTGTGTGGGGGATAAAAGCGGAGCTAGAAGCAGGGAGCCTGATTAGGAGACTATTGCAATGAGGGGCTAATCTGGGGAGGGGATGATGTGACTGGAGAGAAGAGATTTGGAGGAAGAATCAATAAGCCCAAACCTGATTGGTTGGGGGTGCAGCAGGGTAAGAGGAAGGATTAAAATGATAAGCTTGTTGTTCAAAAATGCCAAAATGCTCAAAATTCCCCTGGTCTCGAATATGCACATCCACATGCACAGGCACACAATTTTCAAGAATTGTTCTTTGTTTTTTTAAAATCGGGTCTGTGGTTTCTTTGCAGTAGGAAACTTCTTCTACTGATGCTTATTAGCAACCCGCCTATAACTTAGAGAATGGTTTGCGGCACCGGGAAGTGATCTGTGTATGAAAACATGTCAGATCTTTCTGATTTCATGAACAACCCCCACCTACTTCCTTATACTTGTCCTTTGATGTTCACATACTCAGAAGATGCCTTGTTTTGCAGAAATTTTCAAACATAATTGTTTGTGTTTAGATGGGGCTTTAATGTTTACATTTTTCTCACAATAGCTTAGTGACATAACTGATGCAAATTATATGCCCATTTAACTGAAGAAGAAACTGAGACCCTGGTAGGTTGGGGTTTACTGCAGCTAAAGAGAGGAAGCAGCAGAGACCCTCTGGTCATCACATGGCTGGGGTAAAGGTACCTCAACTTAGAGACTGACTACAGGGCTTCTTGCCCACATGACCCTCCTGGTGGCCTTCACCATCTTCTCCCCATCATTATGTACAACCCACTATTACCCTCTATGAAATCAATTCAGCTCCATCACCACCAATGGCCATCATCCCATGTTGGGCAAAAGTCCCACTTCCTTCTCTCCAATCTTTGTATTTCAGAACTGCTATCTTGTGGAGGCAAAAAAATCCCTCTTCCCTCCTACCTCTCCTTGCACTCTCAGATCTCTCTAGCTCAGCCCCTTCCATCCCTACCCCACCCTCAAACATCTTTGCCACTCATTGACATTTCCAGACCTTCCCTCTGCTTTCGTTATCATTCAGCAACCTTTCCTGAGATTCAACTGATCTGTCAAGATCACCCTGTCTAAATCTAAATCCTGTTGCTATGCTCTAGCTTTCTGGTCACTCCTGTTTTTCAAGGAGTTCAGTACTTAACCTGAAGTAACCCTCTGCTCTCAGGAGTGTGCTTATAAAATATTTAACAGCCAACTTTTGATAGGAAAGGGAGGAGGGAAGGAGAAGGGTGTACACATGACATTCTTAAGTTTAATCTATATTACTAACATTTTCTTCATCACTTTCTTATCTAGACAACAAAACAGTGAATCAAGCCCCAATTTTTAGCATTTACTACTTTCTGAGGGGCAGCTAGGTGGTGCAATGAATAGAGTGCCAGGCCTGGAGTCAGGCAGACCTGGGTTCAGATCCAGCTTCAGACACTAGCAGTATTACCCGAGGCAAGTCACTTAACCCTGTTTGCCTCAGTCCCTCGTGTGTAAAATGAGCTGGAGAAGGAAATGGCAAATCACTCCAGTATCTTCGCCTAGAAAACCTCAAATGGGGTCACAAAGAGTTGGACAGCTGAAAAATGACTGAACTGAACTGAATTCTGAGGTGTAAAAGCTCATACTGAAAATTTAGCAAGAGCCCTTAACCAGAGCTGTCCAAGGTGGCTCCAACACACCACTGTCTGTATCTCAACCTTTAAGACTTAAGTATTCATACCAATGTACTTTTGAATTAATGTCTCCTACTTAACGGAGGTACACAGATTTTAGGGGGTCTGTGAACTTGTATAAGAAAAAAAATGCATCTTTATTTCAATATAATTGGTTTTCTTTGTAACCCTTTGTACTTTATTTTATGCATTTTAAAATATGATTCTGAGAAAGGGTCTGTAAGTTTCACCAGGCTATAAAAGGGGTGCTTGGCACATAAGAAGTTAAGAACCCCTGATCTAAAGCTATACCTTAGGTGCTATCACCTGAAACTTGCTGCTTTTGCTCTTTAACTCTGAAATTCCCATCTCTGATTATATTCTTCTACTCTTCCAACACTCCTTCTGTTTTAACCTTCCTAAAACTATTCTTTGTCTCACAAGCTCTAGGCCTGCTTTTTCTGGTCCAATATCACAACTTTAGTTTTGCTTTCATGAGCCCACAGCTTTTAGAACTAGAAGTCATTGGGTGCAGTCCTCTCAATTTTACAAATGTAGAAACTGAGACCCAGAGAAGTTAAGTGGCTTGGCCCAAGGTTACAAAGGTGGAACAGTCATGATTCATACTCTAAATTCAGTGTGTTTTCCCCTCTACGACAGGGCACTTCCTTTGCAGTCCTAACCTGTTCAATTGTACACTTATTGTAGATCAGGACTGACTCAGGTCAGGATTGTAGTTCAGGTTCAACATTAGAATATAATGACATTCACAGACTATCTCACTAAAAAAAAAAAAGTTTCTTAGCCATATCATGGAAAGGATACTTAGCAAGGACACAGCCCTGGTTCAGATAGATACAGCCCCTAGCCTCCTGCTCTCCATATAGAAATACATCTGATCAGCAAGATGTGATTGCTGTCACAGCAGTGGGACATCCAGCAAGTCTGAGAGGCAACTAGCCTCAGACCCATAAGTAATAAAAGCCTAAGCCTTAACACTGTGGACCAGTAAAGTACGGGGAGAAGGCAGGGCAATTGAGGTTAAATGATTTGCCCAAGGTCACACAGTGTGTCAAGTGTCTGCAGTTGGATTTGAACTCAGGTCCTTCTGACTCCAGAGCCAGTCCTCTATTCACTGAGCCACCTAGCTACCCCAACCAGTAAAGTCTTGAAGAGAGTTTCCTTGCCTTTTAGTGGGGAAAAACTTTATCCTAGCTTACAATGTAGTCACTCTGAAAGATTCAAATTCCAAGACCTGTTCCTCCTTTCTACTTCAGCTACACCCAGAGAAGGTCGTATTCTTGATCTTGCCACTTCCATGCTTAAGAACTCTGAACTTCCTATATCTGAGCATCTTTTATCTTTCCATATCCCTCCGTGCCTTCTTCTTCCTAAGTTTATTCTTTATCTTCTCTGTGAACATGAATGCCTCCGTTTTTCAGTACTGTTCCAACCTATCATCCTCTCCCTGGCTACATTCTCCTCCCTTCCCAGTCTTAATTTTTGGTAAATCGCTTCAACTCTACACTATTCTCTGCTTTAGAAACACTTGTACTTTTGTTCCATTGTCCTGTCACCAATACTATTTTGCCAAACTCTAGCTTTGGATTATTCCTACTATCTGCCTTTTTTCCCTCCTACTAATGTACTTACAAATATAATACAAAGAAATAATGACACCATGCTGACTGTATCCACTATACATTTATATTATCTAGGCCAGGTGTGGGGAACCTGGGGCCTTGAGGCCACCTGTGGCCTTCTAGGTCCTCAAGTGTGGCCCTTTGACTGAAGCCAAACTTCACAGAACAAATCCCCTTAATAAAAGGATCTCCACCCCGATCTAATTTCAACTGGACCCTCGATGCATCAAAGTAATCCTACCTTACCTACTTAATCCTCCCTAACCAATTCCCTATCCCATTCACCACAGTGGTTGTTACAAACCTTATGGTCTTTTCTCCCATATCACCTCCTTCCCCTACCCTCTCAACTGAGGACCTTGCCTCATACTTCTCTTGAAAAAAAAATGGAACCTTTTGAGAACAGCTCCCTTCACCTTTCCTTCTCATCTCATATCTCTCTGACATTAATCTCCATTATATCCTTCTTTGCTCTAGTCACTGAGGATGGGATGGACTTTGTGCTTGCCAAGGCAAACTCCCCTACATGAGCTCTTGATTTTATCCTTTGCTGTTGACTTCAGCAGATTGCCATTACCAACATCCTCCATTCCATATTACTTAGAAAATCCTTTACATCTCCATTGTCTTTAAAAATCTCTCACTAGGATTTTACCGTGTCCACATCTTTATCTCTCCTGTTCTCAGTTAAACTTTATGAAAAAGCCTTTTATAGAAGGATCAGCCAAGATAGCAGACCAGGAGGAAGCATTATGGCCAGCTTTCTCCAATAACCTTCAGGAAATTGAAGAAAAAATTATAGTTGGTCATCTTTTTGTTCAAGATCACAAATTTGAGATCAGGGCAGGAACTGTGGAACAGGTATGAGCTATGATTATAGACTCAGTGCCCAGAGTTCCAAGCTAGGGCAGTAATCAGGGTGGAAAGTAAGGTGCCCCTAAGCAAGGCTATGTGGTCTCACAGAGTGTCCTAGAGCTCTGGGTACTAGACCAGAAGTACTGGGGCACCCAGAGTTGATCTCAGACCCAAGCCCCTGCTCAGGATAGCAGTGCAAGGATCTCCCAGGTATCTGGTGGCACAATGAATGGAGCTGGAGCCATGAAGACTTTGTTAAAATCCAACCTCAGAATTTTACTAGCTGTGTGACCCCAGGCAAGTCATTTAATCTCTGCCTTAGTTTCCTCATCTGGAAAATGGGAATAACATCTACCTTGCAGGATTATTATGAGAATCA
Source organism: Pseudochirops cupreus (assembly GCA_028627135.1). Lineage (NCBI taxonomy): Eukaryota > Metazoa > Chordata > Mammalia > Diprotodontia > Pseudocheiridae > Pseudochirops > Pseudochirops cupreus. Next base: position 5,247 of record JAQQSU010007893.1, read on the forward strand.
AAGAAGATATTTGCAAAAAGTGCTTAGCACAGTGCCTGGCACCTGGCTCTATAAAAATATTTCCTTAGCCTCTTCTTTTACCTCTCTAGAGGGATCTAGATTGCAGATTCAGCCCCTAGAGCTCCAACCTAGGCCTGAAATTCTGGCTTATCCGGAGCAAATCAAGTAGACTACTGGAAAAATGAGAAAACAAAAAAAAATTTAGAGTTGTTTTATATTAATTTAATTTAATTTTTGTTACATATTTAGAGCTATTATGAAGCCAGGGAAGCCTAAGACAAACTCAGAAAAGGAGAGTAACTCCAAAACACCTATAAGCAAATCCTCAAAGAAAAACACAGCCTGTCTACAAGATCTGCTGGAATTACTAGAAGAAGTGCAAAAGTTTAAAAATGATACTACAAACTAAATGAAAGTAATAAAGGGAATAATTGAAAGGGAAATGAAAATTATGGAAGAGATAACTTGGAAAGAAAACAACATGGCACAAAATATACAAAAGCTTACCTAAATGCCTTGAAAATTAGAAAGATGAGTGTTACTCCACAAAAAAAAAAACAAGATATATTAAAACAAACTTATATGATTGAAAAAGATATTAGAAAATGTGAGGTATATTATGTCAAAACCAAATGACCTGGAAAACAGATTAAGGAGAAATAATCTAAGAATCATTGCACTACCTGAATTTAAAGAGCCTAGATTATCATTCCCGCCTCCCCCCCAAAAAAAATCATGAATGAAAACTGTCTATATCTCTTAGAACCAAAGGACAAGGTAAAAGTAGAAAGAATCTACTAATCACCTTTGGAAAGAAACTGCAAAATGAAAATTCCCAGGAACATCTTAAATCAAAATCCAAAGCTTCTAGGTCAAAACAAAACAAAAATAAAACTTGTACTACAAAGCAGCGAGAAAGAAAGAATCATACTCAGGATCAAACAAGACTTAGCCACTAATATTATCAAGAAAGAGAGAGTATAGAATACAATATTCCAAAAGACAGAAGCTATGGGCTTACAATAAAAAATAACTCAAAAAACTGAGTATAATCCTACAATGGATTTTTAAAAAATAGATCTTTAATTAAGTAGAGTACTTCCAAGAATTCCCAATGAAATATGACAGCTCAGTTAAAATTTTGAAATAAAAACACCAGAGTAAGGAGAAACAAAAAAGTAAATGCAAGTAAGTGATGAGAAAAGACTTAAAATGTGACATATTTGCATGGGAGGGGCAAGGCAATAGGGTTAAGTGACTTGCCCAAGGTCACACAGCTATTAAGTGTCAAGTATCTGAGGCTGGGTTTGAACTCACATCCTCCTGACTTCAGGGCTGGTACTCTATTCACTGCACCACCTAGCTGTCCCATATTTGCATTTTAATGGAAGAAGAGGGATGATATGAGCCCCTAAGAAACAAAATGTCAACATTTTTGTTGTGTTTTGTTATGTTTTGATGATTTTCAAAAAAAAGGAAATGGAGGGGAAATAAGGATACAGTAGAGAAGATAAGATAATGAAGGGGAAAAGGGAAAGTTTATCTGGCCTAATCAAGGAATGTAAGTAAATGTATATACAAATGAAGAAGGTGGGGGAAGAGCAGGTAACATTCAAGTCTCACTTTTAGCTCATTTTGAGTGGAGTGAACAGAAAGAGTAATATGTACTTTAATAATACTGTAAAAACAAACAATTTTGAAAGACTCTGAAAGACCCAATGATCAGCCATAATTCCAGAAGACCAATGATTTAAAATGTTGTCTAATTCCTGAAGGAGAGATGATGAAGTAGATATGCAGAATGAGACTTAGTGCTTTTGGACATAGTTTCTGTGGGAATTTATTTTGGTTGACTTTTTGTTTTTCTTTTCAAGGTTTTGTTTTTCCTTCTTAGTTGGGGAAAGGAGAAGCAAGTAAAAAAGGAAAAGTACAGATGCTTGTTAGTTGAGAAAATAATTTTTAAAAGATAAAAAAATTAGAGAAGCAAGGAAGAAATTATACTTCAGATCTATGGATCTGTTTTCATGAACCAAAAAAAAAGGATAAAGAGGACTGCAGAAGGTAAAATAATTCTGATTACATAAAGTTAAAATGTTTCTACAGAAACAAAAATAACTGATTTAAATTAGAAAGGAAAACAGTTAACTAGAAAAAGAAATTGGTGTAGAAAGTTATTCTGATAAAAGTTCTTATTTCCAAGATATATGGGGAAAAAAAACAATTCAAATTTTTAAGAACAAGAGCTATTTCCTACTTGATAAATTATCAAAGGAAATGAACAAGAAGCTTTCAAAGCAAAAAATTCAAGCTATGAATAACCTGATGAAAAAATTCTCCAAAATTAATAATTAGAGAAATCAAAAGCAATTCTGAGGTTCAACATCCCACCCCTAAGATTGGCAAAGATGACAAAAAAGAAAAATTACAAATGTTAGAGAGGTTATTGGGAAACAGATATATTAACACACTATTGGCGGAGCTCTGAGGTAGTATTGGAAATTGAATTAGAACTATAACCAAAAGACAGTAAAACCACTAATAGATCTGCATTCCAAAGAGATCAGAGAAAGAAGAAAAAAACTAATTTGTTCAAAAATATTTATAACAGTTATTTTTTTTATAATGGCAAAGAATTGGAAACTGAGGGATTCCTATCAATTGAGGAATGGTTAAGCAAATTATGATATATTGTTTTCATCTTAGATCTTTCCCTTTCCTACTCCAATCTTCTGGCTCTGAGACCTGGCTCCCTCCTGCCCATACAGCCTCTTTGGCTACCCTTTCTTTGCACTGTTTGCATTTTCACCCATTTTCCTCACTTACTGCTTGGGGTGTAGAAGTTAGAATATTCCTTGCCACTTCCAGACTCTCCCTCTACCACCAATACTTAGAAACTTCTCCTTTGAGAATGGCTCAATCCATATCTACCACCCAATCAAAATGTCTACCAATTTCCAGGATACTTTTCTTCCTTCCTCAACTAATTCAATACCTAGCTCAACATCTTTCTCTCCTTCCCAAATCCTGTCCTTATCCTAGGGAACTTTAATATACATATATTGATACTTCCTCAAACACTCTAACCTCTGAGTTCCTCAACTTATTTCCCATGACTTCACCCCATTTCACCAATATACAAATGTGGTCATACCCTTGATCTTACCATCACCCACAAGTGTTCTACTTCCATATTCATGAATTCTGAAATTCCTTTATCTGGTCACAATTCATTGTCATTCCATCATTTCTTTTGCCTTCCAACCCCAAGCTCTGTTCTTCATCTCATTATGACCTCCAATCTTTTCAGTTCTTTCCTATGCCATCACCCTTGCACTGACTACACTTCGCTTCCTTTTCCATTTTGACCTCTTAGTGAATCAGCTCAACTCTACACTGTCCTCTTCTCTTTAATCTCTTGCCCCTTTATCCTATTGCAAATTCTTCTTGCCAAGCTTCAGCCATGAATAACTTCCACCATCTGCTTCCTTCACTCCTAGTCATATGCTGCTTAGCAATAGAAAACCATGAAACCATGCTGACTGGATTCTCTACAGATTTATGGTACATAATCTCTACTGGGTCCTCACCATGGCAGGGCAATCCTATATCTTATCTCCCTAACAGACTCAACACAATGCCTTTAAAAAAAAACAACAACTCTTCATAGTATTTTATTTTCCAATTACATGTAAAGACAATTTTCAACATACACTTTCTGAAAGATTTTGAGTTCCATATTTTTCTCTCTTCCTTCTCCCCTCCCATCCCCAATACAGCAAGAGATCTGATATAGGTTATTGTATCATTTTAAGGAAATATGTGCAGCTGCTTTAACTATTTTCAGGATCAGATTGCACAGTATAATGAATGCGCTCACACCAGATTAAAATCAGTATAACATTTATTTTGTGTGCAAGGACAATATAAAGCAGGATTAAAGAAATATAGAAATATACATGTAAAGATAAAGCCTAACAAAATAATAGAAATATTGATATACATCACCAAATCGGGGGAACACCTGCATCTGAGTTATGCAGCTGGGGAGTACTGGTTCAGCCTCCAGAGTCCTAATTGGGAAAATGTCCCAGGCATAGAGTCCTCCCCCTGGGTGAATCCTGAAGGGTAGGGGGATCTCTCCAGGTTATACCCAATTTTAGACAAAAAAGGCACTGGGCCAATTAATTAGCTTGTCACCAGACCCTTGTGTGAACTAACTCTGTATTGGATGTGTTGCAGCTCTGGACTGGGCCAGAGTCCAAAGGAGCAAAGCATCCATGATTGATATGGCAAAATATGTTCAAAAGGACACAGGATGTATTCTGTTTGTTCCTAGAAGGGTGGCCAACATTTATACAGGAAGAGGAATCAGCCAAGGGCAGGTTGAACTTTTAGTCCTCGGAGCTAGGGCAAGGTGACTTTTTAGTCTGGGGAATGCAACCCTGTTCCAAGGAGAAAGAACAACATATATATTCACATAGGCTTATAAATGTATGGTGAAGATCTTTAATATTTTATTAACCCTTCAGTTATACATATGCAATCATGTAAAATGTATTTCCACAGTAGTCATCTTATGAAAGAAGAAACAGAATAAAAGGAAAAAACCACACACACAGACAAAAGTGAAACAGTATGCTTGGATCTGCATTCAGATTCCATCAGTCCTTTCTCTGGATGTGGATAGCATTTTCCATCATGAGTCTTTTGGAATTGTCTTGGATCACTGTATTTCGGAGAAGAGCTAAGTCAATCACCACACAATATTATTGTTACTGTTACTGGGTGCAGTGTTCTCCTGGTTGTTCTCCTTCACTCAGCATCAGTTCATGTAAGTCTTTCCAGGTTTTTCTGAAATCTGCCTGCCTATCATTTCCTATAGCACAATAGTATTCCATTATATTCATATACCACAACTTGTCCAACCATTCACTGATTGTTGAGCATTCCCTCAATTTTCAATTCTTTTCTACTACAAAAAGAACTGCTATAAATATTTTTGTATATGTATGTTCTTTTCTCCTTTTTATGATCTCTTTGGGATACAGTTGGATCAGTTCACAATTCCACCAACCATGCATTCATGTTCCAATTTTCCTACATCTTCTCCAACACTTATCATTTTCTTTTTCTGTCATATTGATGAGGGTCAGGTAGAGTTGTGGTGGGATGTCTCTAAAGAATTTCAAAGACTCAAACTGACTCCAAGCAAGCTGGAAAGATTTATTATGGTTTTATGATTTCCAGCTCTGGCAAGTGCTAAGTTCCCTAGAGGAATTAGCAACTTCAGTAATGCAAGACAAAGAATTTTATAGAGAATATGATACTGATTACACAATCAAAATTGACATAGAATTTAGGAATATGATTAATATTCAAAAGGCAGGAAGAGTTTGTTAAGGGATTAGGTAAATGGGGGGGGGATCCCAGCCTCAGTGGAACTGATCACGTGGTTACCCACAATACATACAGAAAAACCCATTTGGGGGGATGTATGTATAGTAATATATTATAATAAGCCTCTCTACATCATAAGTTCACTCTAGGTAAGTTCTTTACTATTACTGTGCAGGTGCTGTCTTAGGGTGGGTCTATTCTATGGTTTGGTGGTCAAGCATCCTGCTCTATGTCCTGGTATGCTGTCTTCTGATTGGCTAGCTGTTGTGGTCTTGTCTGGTCAAGGTGGATAGTGTGGCTGAGGTTGAGTGCATGGACACTCCTGTTTCTGTGGAAATATGAGGAATGGGTCTGGGGGCAATGGTTAGCTAGAGGCAGTGGCTGGGATCTCATCAGAGGGACACACCTGCTGTTTCTGTGAGAAATATGAGTTCATGGACACACCTGTTGTTCTAGTGAGCAGTGAGGCATATATGAAAAAGTTAGGATATTGGGAGGTGGGGTTAGGTAGGTACAGTGGCCCTGCTGTTCAGTGGGACCTATAATGAAGTTAGAATACTGGGGCTGGGGGCAGCTCTATTAGGATTCCATCAATATTAGTCAATCACAATGACTTTTAAAAGCCTTTTCATTCCTCTTCAAACCTCCCATAGCTCCCCTTCTTCCCATCCTCTCAACTGAGAACCTTACTTCATATTTTACAGAAAAAAATTGAATTCTTTCACTGAGACCTCCCTTTTCTTCCTTCTTCCTCATCTCATATCACTTAGATGCCTTCTGCCAGTATCTTCTCCTTCATCCTTATTTCACATGTAGAAGCAGATATTCTCTTTGCAAAGGCAAACTCCTCTTCATGCATTCTTGATCTTATCCCATTCCATTTTCTTTATAAGTTTGGCCCCTCAATTATCCTCAATCTTTCATTGCTCTTCAGTCTCTCCCTGTCTACCAGATGCTTTCCTATGTACTACAAATATGCTCGTGTTTCCCCCATCTCAAAAAATTTCCATTTGATCCTTCCATTCCTGCTAGCTATCATTTCATATCTCTCATCCCTTCTGTGACTAAACTTTTTGAGAAAACCATCTATAATCAATGTTTCATTTCTACTTCATTGGGTTTTTTGCTTTTTTTTTTTGGAGGACAATTGGGGTTAAGTGACTTGCCCCAGGTCACACGGCTAGTTTTGTGTTAAGTGTCTGAGGCCGGATTTGAACTCAGGCCCTCCTGACTCCAGGGCCAGTGCTCTATTCATTGCGCCACCCATTTCTACTTCATTGATGGCTATTGCAATGATCAGAGTATCTTTCAAAGTTTTTTGTCTTTATAATGTTGCTGTTGCTGTACAAATGGGACACAGTGACCATCAATAATTTCCAGAATACTAACAATGAAGCATGCTACACCACGTTCTGACAGAAAGGTGATGGATTTAATATGCAGAATGAGAAATACATTTTTGGACATAGTCAAAGTGGGAATTTGTTTTGCTTGACTATGTATATTTGTTACAAGGATTTGTTCTCTTTTTTTCTTTTTTAGTTGTGAGGAAATAGAAGGGAGAGAGAAGATTTTAACAATGATATATGACAAATATAACAGTGCTAATAAATGTGAACTGTTTAAAAAAAATAAAACCAGGAAATTTAAAGAAGACACTTCTCCTTCTAAACCCTCAGCGTCTTCTAGCCTGATCATTCAACTAAAACTGTTCTAGCCAAAGTGACCACCGCTCTCATAATTGCCAAATCTATTGGTCTTTTCTTAATCCTACTCCTTCATTACATCTCTGCAGCATTTAACAACATTGATGTCCTGGATACTCTCTCTTCTCTTCATTTTTATGAAATGGTTCTCCTCCTACCTGTCTGACCTATTTTTTCTGTATCTTTTTCTTAATCTTCATTCATATCACATCTCCTAAAAATAGGAGTCCCCCAAGGCTCTATCCCAGTCTTTTTGCTCTTTTCTCTTCTCTCATTTAGTAATTTTATCAACTCCCATGGGTTTGGTTAACATCTCTATGCAGATGACCTTCAGATCTTCTTATCCAGTCCCAATTTCTCTCCTGAGCTCCATTACTAATCACCTATTGGACATTTTGAATTGGAGTGTCCTATAAGCATCTCAAATTCCCATGGAACCACTATCCTTCCAATAATCCATGTTCTTAACCCCAATGTTATCCTCAACTCCTCTTTCTTACTTATCCCACATCATCCATTAAATTATTTTTTAAAAGAAAGGTATTTTTCAGGTTATAAAGTTATTTTTTTCTTTTTTTTCTTTTTTTTAGTCATAAAAGTTTTTTAATTTTATTATAAATTTAGTTTACATCATCCATTTCCACAAGATTTTGAGTTACAAATTTTCTCCCCGTCTTTCCCCTACCCACCACCCCAAAACAGCCATCCCATTGTATAACCCCTCCCCCAATCTATTCTCTCCTAT
>JAQQSU010007894.1:0-13094 GCA_028627135.1 Pseudochirops cupreus
AACACAATCAGGATAACCCAGGATCTAGCAGCTTCTACATTAAGGGACTGAAGGGCCTGGAATATGATATTCCAGAGATCAAGGGAGCTAGGATTAAAACCAAGAATCACTTACCTAGCAAAACTGAGTATAATGTTTTAGGGGAAAACATGGTCATTCAATGAGGTAGAGGACTTTCAAGCACTCTTGAGGAAAAAACCAGAACTGAATAGAAAATTTGACATTCAAACACAAGAAGCATGAGAAGGTAAACATAGAAAAGAAATCATAAGGAACTTGTCAAAGTTGAACTATTTACATGCCAACATGAAAAAATGAGAATTGTAACTTGTGAAACTTTTCTCAGTATGAGGATAGGTGAAGGGAATATAAACATATATAAATATGTATATATACATATATGTCTATATAGGAAGATATATATGCATATAAATACATTTTTGAGTGTGGGTATTTATGTGTATGTAGACAGTGGGCACAGGATCAACTGAATAGGAAGGAATGATATTTTAAAAGGCGAAATTGAGAGGTGGGAGAGGAATAGAATGAGAGGAGACAGGGATAGACAGAATGGGGTCAATCATCTCACAAAGAAGAGGCAAGGGATAACTGTAATAATGGAGGGGAAGAACAGGAAGGCAAAAGGGAATGGGTCAACCTTACTCTCATTGAATTTGGGTTAGGGAGGGAATGACATACACTCTAAATTGGGTATCTTGGCCTACAGGAGTGTAGGGGGGAAGGGGATAAGAGAGGGGATGATGGAAGGGAGGGCAGGTTGGTGGGGAGGGTTGTTAGAAGCACACACTTCTGTAAAGGGACAGGCAGAAAGTAGAGAATAGAACAAGTGGAAGGTGGGATAGAAAGGAAGGAAATATAGTCAGTGTTACACAATATATTTATTGTGGAGATGGGCTGCGTAACTACACATGTGTGGCCTGTACTGAATTACCTGTCTTCCCAGTGGGGGTGGATGACAAAGGAGGAATGGAAAGAATCTAGAATTTAAAGTTCTAAAATCAAATGATAAAATACATATCTATGTGTATATATACATATATATATATATATACATATATATATAATCATTATTATTATTTACATGCAACTGGGAAATAAGATATACAGGCACTGAAATAGGGAGATCCATCTTACCCTACCAGAAAGTCAGAGGGGTGATGGGGGAGGATATAGGAAAGAGCAGATTGGGGGAGGGGTATACAGTGGGATTGCTATTTTGGGGTGGTGAGTAGGGGAAAGACAAGGAGAAAATTTGTAGTTCAAATTCTTGTGGAAATCAATGATGTAAACCAAAAAATAAAAGTTAAAGAAAAAAAATCAAAAATATTTAAACATTGATCAACCTCTATGCAGGGTCTTTGGTTTCTGAAAGAAACACTAACATCAATTTATTGATTACGTTTTAGACTAACTCATAAATTAATTATTAATTACCCAGAAAATCTGTCTTCTAGAAATTGACATTCATTTCTGATTTTATTCATTTCTGAACTGAACTAGGAGTTCAGTTCCCTACCACAACCTTCACACCCTAGGAGAAATCCAGGAAGGGCAATTATCCAGTGTTTTTGTTCAGGAAAAAAAAATTGACACTATGTCACTGTCCTTTGTTATGTTAAAGAAACTTGGAGCTTCACTGCTATTCTCTTTCCCCAAAACAGCATAAACTAAGCTGGGAGAACGGTGTCTGGTATTGTTTTACTCTCATGTGGCCAAGCCCCTGATTTATAGTCTTCAACCCTGTTGGGTGTGTACATTTAATTTGTGTCTCTGTCCTTGTAGTACCAGTCAGATCTATGGGATATAAATTCACAACTGGAAAAAGAACCAGTTATAAATCCTCACAAGTAGGTCACCATTTTCCCATTCAAATTTATCCATACTCCAGTTTGTTTCCACATATCAATAACATAAGGGCAGCTAGGTAGCCCAGTGGATAGAATGCTGTGTCTTGAGTCAGAAAGATTCAAGTTCAAATTCATCCTCAGATACTTAGTAGCTGTGTGGGCAAGTCACTTAATCCTGTTTGCCTCAGTTTACTCATCTGTAAAATGAACAAGAGAAGGTAATGACAAACCATTCCAGTATCTTTGCCAAGACGAGTTGGATGTAACTGAAAAATGAACAGCATCAATAACATGACCACATATCCTTCTGAGCTACACTCCAAGCAGGACTTAGGTATTACATCTATTCCAGGTTTGGGGTCAAGAATGTCCAGGGAATCAATTTTTTAAAAATGTGAAGAAAATGTCCCCAACAGTACCAGACCTTAAATTTTGCTACAAAGCTGTAATAGTTGAAACAATTTGGTACTAGAAAAAAAATAGAGAGGTTGAATAATAGAACAGATTAGGTACATGATATCCAGAAGAAAAGAACACTGTAACTTAGTGTTTGATAAACCCAAAGATCCCAGCTAATGGTGCAAGAACTCATTATTTGACAAAAATTGTTGGGAAAGCAGGAAAAGTAGTCTTTCAGAAACTAGGCATAGACTGACATCTCACGTAGCATACCAAGATAAACTCAAGATGGGCATGTGATTTAGTCATAAAGGGTGATACCAAAAGTAAATTAGTGGAGCATGAAATAGAGAGATGATGAATTCAGGGTGCAGATTGAAGCTTTTTTTCTTTTCTTCTCTCTGCTCATCTCCTCTTTTTTCCTCTCTCCTCTTCTCCTACTTTATCCTCTCCTCACTTCTTGCCTTCCTTCTCTTTTCTTTTCCTCTCTCCCCTTCTCCTCTCCTCTCCCCTTTCCACACCCTCTGTCCTCCTGTCTCTCTCCCCTTTTCTCTCTTCTCTGTCTAATACGGAAATTTGTTTTACATGACTAACATATTGGTAATAGGTTTTATGTTTCTTGCTTTCTCAATGGGTAAGGGAGGTGAGGAGGGAGAGAGAATTCAGAACTGAAAATAAAATAAAATTGAAATTTTTTTAAAAGGGAAAAAGAAGAAGGGTTAAGTGACTAGCCCAGGGTTACTTAACCAATATTTCTCTGACAGACACAGGACTTAAACCTAAGCTTCCCTGACTCTGAGACCACTACGTCACATTGCCTCTCATTGTAGATCTATTATAGACTGAATTGGTTTTTGATTGTTGGCCTCATAACCTAAGCTGTTATGTATACATAACAACACTGTTTCTATGTGTACATGCATTCTGAGTTCCAAATAAGCATATTGCACGTGTTTGGGGCAGAAGAAAGAGGGTTAGATTTAGAGTCTAAGGTGTCTGGGTTCAAATCCTACTTCTGCCTAGAATTCTGTGTTCCCTTTAGCAAGTTACTTGACCTTTAATATTTTTTTCTTTTCTCATCTGTAATTGAAGGGATTATTTGGCCTTTAATATGCCTTCCAGACCCAAATTTAGGGTTCTATGTATTAGCTTGGCATTTCTATGTGTCCTCAAGTCCTTCTGTTTCTGCAGCCAAAGACAGATGCCATAGGTTAACAACATCTTGACAACTGATGCAACTTTTTATTACCTGGTACAAGAGCAGCATCTTTGACCCTGACCCAGCTCATAGTTTTAGTGGGGTTTGAGTAGCAAACAAGTTGGAGACACCTCAGTGAAAAGAAAAAAGGATTGGAAAGAAGAGGTTCCCTTAAAAGAGACTGGTAAAGTTTCAAGTTTGGGTTTTACTCAGACACTAGCAATTGCTGCTTTCGTGTTGCAGCTGCTGAGTGGTCCCAGTAAAAACACTCGAGAAAGACTCTGCTCCCAATAGAACAGACACAACAGTGGATGCATCTTAGCCTCTCTAGAAAGAGCTGAAGGAAGGAAAAGGAAAACCAAACTTAGAAACAGAAAGTAAGGAGCAAATTACCCAGCAACCTCTTTTTCTGTGTATGTAAAATGATTTTAAATTTCATGTACTATTCCACCAAAACAGAGTGGACTTAGAACCCAGGTATAATGACAGTTTGGTTTTGGCTCTATATCCTGGCTCCCTCACTTGTGTCAAGGCGTGAGGATGCCCCTTTGTCCCACAATGTCTGATGGCAGATCTGTATCCTTTGGTGGAGCATGGGTGGAAGGCGGCTATCCACTCCATAATTTTTTAAGCAAGCTATCCCCCGAAAGAACCAGAAAGGAGAAGCACCACAGAGTGGACATTTGTAACATCTGATTTGGAAGTCATGGCCATGGTAGACTTGAAAGCATTTCATAACATTCCTTAGAAGCCAGAGAAAAGCAATAGCAGAGATGGGGATGGGGGGGGGGGGGGGGCAGGAGGCTGATTCAAGTGAATACCTGAAAAGAAAGCATTTTTTTTCCATTCCTATGAAAGAAAAGAAAGCTACTTTCAAATATACTATAAGGGGTCCTGCTGCTGCTGCTGTGTGTGTTAATCCCAGCTAAGTTACTGGAACCTCAGCATACTCTTCTGTGGATCTAAGCTGTGGGGGATCTTTCATCCCAGGCCATTAAAATTCCGATGAGTTCTGCAGAAATTCATTTCAAAACACTCATATGCCTTTAGAAGTTACAAAGCCTTCTGTGAAGAATGTTATCTAACTTCATGCCAGCTTCCGTAATCAAGCCAGCAGGCATTTATTAAGTGCCACCCTGTGCCCAGCACTGTACTTAGTGCTGGGGGTCCAAAAGCCTAAGTACAACAATTCCTATTTCAGGGAGCTGGGGTTTTAACATGGGAGACAACATGTACACATATAGGCATAAGCAAAATTCGTATATAGGTATGTACAAAACCCATAGAAAAAAGACACAAGGTAATTTGGGGAGGGAACGCTCTGGCAGTTGAGGGGGTAGTGAAAGGCTTCATGCCTTTAAGCACCAGAAGGAGGTATTTAAGTTGAGTCTTAAAGAAAGCTAGAGATTGATGAAGGTGGAGGTGAGGAGGGAGGGCATTTCAGGCATGAGGCACAGCTGGTACAGTGACAAAGTGATGGGAGAGGGAGTGTTGTGTGTGAGGAACAGCAGGTAAACCAGTATGGCAAAGTGTCCAGAGGTGGTTAATGTATAAGAAGGCTTGAAAGGTACCATAGGCCAGATTGTAAAGACTGCAAATGCCAACTTGAGCTTGTATTTAAACCTATCAGGTACTCAAGTCACACATCAAGTGTCCTGAAAAAGAATCAATGTGTATTCTAGGGCGGCTAGGTGACGCAGTGAATAGAGCACCGGCCCTGGAGTCAGAAGAACCTGAGTTCAAATCCACTTAATACAAAACTAGCCGTGTGGCCTTAGGCAAGTCATTTAACCCCAACTGCCTTGCATTCCCCTCTCTAAAAAGCAAAAAAAAAATAAAAATTAAATTAAATTTTAAAAATTAAATTAAAAAAATTAAAAAATTTAAAAAATGTGTATTCTATAATCTTGTTTCCTTCTTTCCCAGTTCTGACTCCCTTCTACTCCTATTTTTGTCCTCTACTCCCACCTCTACAGGGTGACATTATAAACAGTGTTCTTTGCAAGTCGCGTGGCTCTTCAGTTTTGAAACAGACAATATAGTGCCTCAGAAATGGGTTTATGTCCTGACACCCCAATTCTTCAGCCACTGTCAGTATCACGTAAATCTTTTGGGTAACTTCTTCCCAATCCTCACCTCCTGATCCCATCCTGCATATAACAAGTTATTTTATACTTGCTAAAAAGAATCAGGGGAAATATTGCTATTTAGGTGAGCAGCAATCCCATTGCGTAGGATCACAGATTCAGAGCTGGAAGGGCCCAAAGAGAGCATCTAGCTTCATCCCTTCATTTTACACATGGGGAGCTGAGCCCCAAAGAGAAGAGATAATTTGTGTAAGCTCACACTAGTAACAAGTACCAGAGCCAGGATTTGATCTAGGTCATTTGCTTCCATACCTGGTGTGCTCTGCCTTTAGAAGAAGTTCCAGAACTTTCTACTGTACCCTGCTGCCCCCCCTTCTCAAGCATATACCAAGTTTTAGAGCTATAACTAGCACCAGGGGGCCAGGCCTTTGATTCAGGGCACTGATACCCAAGCACTTCCTCTTTGTACATTTTACCCTCCTAACCTTAGAGTCCATCTCACACATATATGTTGTGAGACCACTGTGGGGCCCACTATAACCATAGGGGGACCAATCACTGAATTTGATTCTATCACGGGCTTTCCTCTCTAAGGACCTACCTTTCCCTCCAGCCTCCATGGGGTCCCAGCATACTCTGAGGGGATGGGTTTCCTCCTCTTCTGAACTGATTACACCTCTGTAGCACTACCTTTAACCCCACTCTCATACTGCTGCCACCATTTACCCTTCAACCAAATTTGCCTCAAGCACCATAATTCCTTCTACAACACCATTAAATTTAAAAGTTCCCACTCACATAATATTAAAGATATGATTTCTCTGCTAAATTGAAGATTTTGTTGTTTATTTCCTCTTCAAGATCAAAGATACTGAGAAAAGCTAGAAAAATAGGAGATAACAGAGCAACAACAGGCTTATTGATTTTTTTTTAGGTATTTTAATGTGGCACATTTGGGGAAAGAAACAAAAATCTGAATTAGATTTTCTATGGAAGAAAGAGACCAGAAAGGTCAGAATGTAAACAGATGCTGGTGATGGACTGTTTCATGGTACACATAAGGCTGAAAATGGCGTGTAAGCATCAGGCAGCATTCTCAGTGCCCAGGAACAGAAGGGCAGTAGAATCTTTTAGGGAATCACAGAGTAAAAAAAAAAAAAAACCAAAAAAAAACCACAAAGAAAAAGACCTCACTAGTAAAAGGTTATATACCAGATATCACAGATAGATGGAAGATGGTAATTGGAAACCCCATCATCAGGCAATTAATAACAACTTCGAAAGAAACAATAATAAGTCTGTCTTCTTTTACATGAGTAATTGAAAATAGCCAACTAAGCCTAATACAAAGGTTTAAATGACATGTCATCCCAGGCATCATGAACTGTGCAGCAGGAATCAGATGAATATTCTATGACAAGGTCCGCATCTGGCTGCTTTTATCCCGGGGTGAGGATGAAACTCTCCTCTGCTGGCCAGCAATCAAAATCCATAGCTGCTCACTGTGGACCCTCTTAGCCAAACTGTGGGATAATCTGTAGAATTTCTCAACCATCATGTAATTAAAGAACCCATTCATGGTTCTGTACATTGGTATGAGCCAGCTTCTGATTCCCATTATAAAATCACAGAGCTGGAAGCAAATTTGAGGATCACCCTACTCTTTTTACAGGTAAGAATTTTCAGTGCTGCTGTATTAATGGTGATCTTTCAATCCCAAGCCCCCTGGGGATAGAAGAAAACGGCTGAGATACCGCTTAGTTCCCCCGTTGTCAATCATTCAACAGCCCTTTTCTGAGCTGAGGTATAGATTTTTATTTCATGTCATGTAAAGAGATTCTTTATTTCCTCAGAATAAAGTCTTTTCAAAGGAGAGAAAAAAATTGAGTTTCTTGAATGGGCAACCATTAGTTCTAGAGATGTAAGTCCTCAGGAAGAGTACTGGCATGCCCGTTGTTCCATTACGTTTGTAAATGGGAACAGGTGGTGTTTGTCTCTACAGTTTCCACCTACCAGCTTCATCATTCCACAGGATGGCCACGCAATACACTAATTCCCTGGGTCAGGTCAGAGCTTTCTATAGTCTTTATTTTCTTATAGGAAAACTAAGATTTCTGTGTCCTTCAATTTTTTTTTTTTTGCTTTTTGGAGGGCAATTGGGGTTAAGTGACTTGCCCAAAGTCACGTGGCTAGTGTGTCAAGTGTCTGAGGTCTCATTTGAACTCAGGTCCTCCTGACTCCAGGGCCAGTGCTCTATTCACTGCGCCACCTAGCTGCCCCTGTCCTTCAATTTTTTTTTTTATGTCATCTCCCTCCTGTAAGATAAAGACAAAAATTTATCTTCTGAATCTGTCTCTTTTCATTCTTCTCTCCTAGATCTGCCTTTTCTCACTTTCCCTTTAACTAGCATTTCTACTTTCCTTGTTCACCTCCAGGCTTTTTCTAACATCTGTCTCCTTTACTCTTTCCTGGGTAATGGTTCACCCATCACTAGAAAGATTCTTTTGGTTAGACCACTCAATTTTTCCTGCTTACTCAAATAGGAAAAGGAGAACCCTAGATACCTGTGTTATCTATTGTAATCTCTATATGTGAATATAGCAGTACTTTGTAAAGTCATTCAATAAACTCTTGAGTGCTTAATAGGTACACAGTACGATGTTACCTAAGTGTTGAGAAAACAAAAAAAGGCAAAAGACAGCACTTGCTTTCAAGTTGCTCACAGTGGGTGAGACAACACGCAGACCACTATGTACAAAGATATATTGCAGAATAAGAGCAGGTAGGTAGCGCAGTGGGTGGAATGCCAGATGTGGAGTCAGACTCATCTTCATGAGTTCAAATCTGGACTGCTAGCTGAGTGACCCTGGGCAAGTCACTTAAGCCCATTCACCTCAGTTTCCTCATCTTTAAAATGAGCTACAGGAGGAAATGGCAAACCACTTTTTGTATCTTTGTTAAGAAACCCCAAATGGGGTCAGAAAGAGTCAAATGCTAGCAAAAAAAAAAACCACTAACAACAATAAAATGTTGCAAGATAAATTAGCGATCATGGGGTGGCTAGGTGGCACAGTGAATATGCCGGTCCTGGAGTCAAGAAGACCTCAGTTCAAATCCAGCCTCAGACACTTAACACTTACTAGCTGTGTGACCTTGGGCAAGTCACTTAACTCCAATTGCCCTCCAAAAAGCAAAAAAGTAATAATAATAAATTAGCGATCATCAAAAGTGGGAAGGCATAAGATTAAGAAGATGATGAACATCTTTGTGCAGAAGGAGCTTAATTTTGTGAGACTTTCTAGTTCTCTTCTTCCCTTCTCTGGCTCCTTTCCTTTATTTTTTCCATTGAGTGTATGATTTTCCTCCTCTGAAAACCTCTCTGGGGAAAATTAAGACTCACCCACATAAGACTCCCCACACTTGGCTGTTCTGCTATCTCATAATTGGAAAAGACTTCTAAATGAAATAGTAAACACACACACACACACACACACACACACACACACACAATTAGACATTCAAGAACTTAATGGTATTGTCTTTATTCTCAGGTCATCTTCCCCTTTCCTGCCTCATCTCCCAGTGATTAGGAAGGATGACTACTGTACTCTTGCCTTGTGTATATCCTGCTCAATAATTTGTAGTGTACGTTGTTATATTCTGGGAATGGTTTGGTGGCTTCTAAAGGCAATATGTTTATTAGCAACTGCTCAGCCATAGCTGTATTGCTTCAAAAAGCAGATACTTGGGGTGGCTAGGTGCTGCAGTGAATAGAGCACTAGCCTTAGAGTCAGGAGGACCTGAGTTCAAATCTGACCTCAGACACTTGACACACTTACTAGCCGTGTGACCTTGGGCTAGTCACTTAACCCCAATTGCCCTGCCTTCCCCCCTCCAAAAAAAGTAAAAAAAAAAAAAAAGCAGATACTTACACATTTCCTCTCATGTCCTGCTCAACTCCTCTTCTTTTTTGTCTATGAAATACTTGAAAAAGTGACAGAGAATTTTGGCTCATGATTTTGTTTTTGAACAAAGATGACTATGAGAAATAATTTTGGGGGCGAGTAGTGGATAAACACTCTACAGGGTCCTGCCTATAATTTTAGGGTTTTTTTTTACTTCTAAATCTTAAAATGTTATTGCTACCTTTAAAAAAAAACCAGTTATTTGTGGACAAATTGCCTGTGCCACCCACCCGACAGAACCCCACTTGGAACAAAGAAAGGCAGGGAAAGAAAGCCTATTGCAATGGGGGTCTGACACAAGTGCAAAGTAGGTGAGACAGCAGTGTGTCCATGTAGGGAAAACTTCTTGGATTCAGGGCTAGACAAGACCTTAGAGACCATTTATTACAGTGAATTCATTTTTAGAGATAGGCAAACTGAGCCTTGCTGAGAAAAATGCCTGATCCACACAGTTTACAAAACAATAGTCAAAATCCAAATCTAGATCCTTTGCCGTCACTGCTGTCTTCCCACAGAAACTGCGCTGTTTCTGCCATTTTCTGTTCCTTTTAAAAAAACAGATGGGAGTGTAGTCAGCAGGGCTAGTCTGGCTAAGCCAGCAGAGCTGCCGCAGAGAAGAGAGGGGAGGCTTGTTTTTCCTGACCCCAAAGGCCAGACCTGGAATCACTGGGGAGGAGATTTAGGCTTGACATAAGGAAAAACTTCCTTTACAATCGATGCTGTTCCAAAGTGGAATGGCCTCCCTTGGGAAGCAGTGACTTTGACCTTACTGGGAGTTATTCAGCAAAGGCTGAATAATGAGCTATTTGTTGGGTAGGTTGTACAAAGGATTCTTGTTCAGACTAGGGAGTGTCTCTGAGATCCCTTATGAATCTGAGATCCTACAGCTTTTCAGAAATATTGCTCTACTAGGACTTTCATTCAAGGTTCAAGTTTGAGCCAAGAAATGGATCTACATTTGCCAGTGAGTTGATGGAGGATGTTTCTTGGCCAGGTTACTTAATGGGGACACCTACACTTTGCCTAGGGTAGCTAAGCAGAGAGGTAGATAGAGTGCCGGGTCTGAAGTCTGAGTTCAAATGTGGCCTCAAACACCTCCTAGCTGTGTGACCCTGGGCAAGTCACATAATGCTGTTTGCCTCAGTTTCCTCATCTATAAAAATGAGCTGGATTGGGAAATGGCAAGCCTGTCCAGTAACTTTGCCAAGAAAACCCCAAACGGGTCATTAAGAGTTAGCCACAACTGAAATGACTGAATAACAATGCTTTATCTGTCGTCTCTTCTGACGCACAGATTGTGTGTGCGTCCTATGTCTTGGGATTATTTTTGACAGAAGCTAGTTGTCTTCCCCGAAGAGACAGAATGTTCATTGGGGTGCCTGGCAGGTGGTGTGTGTGCAACATTACAAATCTGGTGTCAGCTACCAAGGCTTGATCCAGCTCATCCAAGGTGAGGTGACACATGGGGTCAACAGAATGTGCAGGTGTTTGCATAGTCTCTGGTAGCAGAAGTGAGCAAGATTTATAAGCCTGAGTCATAATTCAGGACATCTGTGCCTATGACTTCAACTGTCACCATGAATATCAGCGAATGATAGATTTAGATTTTTGGAAGTCATCTGGTCTAACCTCATCATTTTTACTGATGAGAAAACTAAGATCTAGAAAGGTTAAGGGACTTGCCCAAGATCCCACAGGTAGTGAGTGGCTGAGCCAGGATTCATAGGGTCACTGAATCATAAGTTTGGAGCTTGAAGGGACTCTGGATGTCTTCTAGTTCCCCATCAATCAAGCAACCAATCAGCAAATAAGTACCTATTAAGCACCTACTATTTGCCAGGTACTGTGCTAGGTCCTTCGAGTACAAAGAAAAAAATGAAACAGTCTCTGCCTTCAATGAAATGTATTCTGTTGGGGGAGACAGCATGTACATGTATAAGTATATGAAAATACATACAAATATTTATATATTGCAAATATATAAGATCTGATTCCAAGCCCAGAATTTCTTCTGCTGTCCCACAGTTAACTTAAGCATGTCAAAATAAAGCATTATTGTGTCCTAACCATAATTCTCTAATGAAGTGTCTCAAATGAGGATATGCTCCTACACTTATATTCTGGGGTGTGTTGGTAAATGTCCAACAATTGGCTTTCTGGAGAAAAACATACCTGTAACAAATTTTTAGGTATAATCTACATTCTTAACATGTTCTCCATCACTGTCAAATCTGGACAATCAACAAAACAATAAGTGAAGCCCTGATTTATATAGTTTGCTGATTTCTGAGATTGTACTGGCAACTGCACTGGCATACCCAGGATGGCTGCTAGCACAGGTCTTAGATCTGCTTTACTAGGAAAGATAGCTGTTTAAGGAATCAACGATCTTTTTTTTTTTTAATTACTTTCACTGGTTCAGGGGAAAAGTCAGAACCCTGAACTTCAGAGAAAATACAAGCAGAGAAATAAAGACCAACAGACAGGACTCTGACTGCCTGAATCAACTATGTACCTTGGCTATCAAGAGAGCCTCTACATCTGAGCAAGTGGGGAGCTCTGAACATATGACCACTCAGAATCTTGACCAGGGAATCACAAGACCCTTCTCATAAGTGAGCCCCCAAAGCAAGATACCAACTCAGAGTATATATCTACTTCTCAGAACCAGAAGGCATCACAACCCTCATGACTCAGTGCCTAATTAGAAATTAGCAAAAGGTGTGAAAGCCTTCCTACAAGCAAGCCTCACCTAAGCAAGCTTCCCTTATGGGCTCCACATGAGGTCTATTAATGGAAGGGAAAGATCTTGAATCCCATTAACATTACAGAGATATAAATGCTCACACTAAAAATCTAATGATCGGCTCTCCACAGCTCAGTGAAGCAGGTTCCATTATACCCCTGTTCCCCTGTTGTGGGTAATAAACCAGTTGTGATGTAAAGCCCTAAATCAGATTATCAAATTGTAGCTCATCTCACCCAATGAAAGACAGTCCCATCTGCCTAGGGGTTGAAATCTTACCTGTCTCACCTGGGTGGTACAGAGGATAGAGAGGCTTGTGAAGGGGGCTATGCTGAGTCATGTTCTTAGAACATACTTTGAATAGATCAAACAGCTTCTTAGCTGTCAGGAAGCTCCACACTTCCTTGTTTTATTCTTGGCCTCCTTGACTACTTGGCTTGTGCTAAAAGTTCCTCAGTTTGGGGCAGATAGGTGGTGCAGTGAATAGAGCACCAGTCCTGGAGTCAGGAGGACCTGAGTTCAAATTTGGCCTCAGACACTTAACACTTACTAGGCTGTGTGACCTTGGGCAAGTCACTTAACCTCAATTGCCTCTCAAAAAAAAAAGAAAAAAAGAAAAGAAAAGTACCTCAGTTTGACTTCCCTTGGCTCATGTTCTTATATGTTGGTCCAGTTTGTCATAAATACCATGCCCTACTCCATCACCAGCTCCTTGCCCTGGCCATGCTTCTACTCTTGATCCTGTAGCTTGTAAACATCCCACATGGTAGCCCAACCATGGTCCTGATGTTGTCTCCAGCCCGTAATACATAAGTGCACCAGAATCGGCCC
>JAQQSU010007895.1:0-13093 GCA_028627135.1 Pseudochirops cupreus
CACATCAACAGGGGAGTTCATGCCTTCTCAACAGTGGGACAGGGTTTGCCCCTTCCACACTTAGCACTTAGTACTAAGTGCTAAGTATCCTGCTAAACAGATTACTATTACACCAGCTTGATGCCCACTGCCTTCCAGTGGATCAGCCTGTTCATACCAGGATGAGTTTCAGGCTTTGAGATTGTTGGCCTTAGCGCTTTACAGTCTGCTTGTTGCGCTTGATGAGGAAGCTGGAGCAGTTCTGAAGGCCCATCTGCTGCAGGTGGGCTGACGTGGCTGGTGCTGCGCTCAGCACGGCTCTCAGAGACGGAAAGTCTATTGTTGTTATTTCTTTAGACTAAGACATTCTATCTCGGAGGTGTTCAGCCTACAACAAATATTCCTATATCAGATCAGCCAGAACCAGAGAAGTGTTCCAAGGGCCAAGAAATGAGATCTCATCAATTCCTATGAAGTACAAGGAAAGATGTAAACAGAGAACAGGCTCAGTAAGGCTCAATCATAGGACAGTGAGGGCCTGGACAATATGGAAGTATGGAGCAAGGAAAAGTCTAAAATAGGTCCTGGAAGAGAAAAGCATTTGACAAAATCTGTAATGACTCTGATGTAGACAAGACTGAGAGATATGAACAGATGCGAACAGGATGATGGTACACTGGGTGAATTTAGAAATGGAAGTTGCTAGTAGAATGCCACAGAACTCTGCCCTGTGTCCTGTTCTGTTCAACATTTCTATCTATGACTTGGAAAATGGTAAAGTAGCATGCTCCTTATATATGCAGAAAATACCCTGGATGATAGAATTGGAATCCAAAAAGATCTCAACAGTCTAGAATGATGGACTGTATCCAATAAGCTTAAACTGGATTACTTAGATTTGTGACTGACCAGAATAAGTATTTCTCCCACTGCCGATGACCAAGCTGAGACAGCAAGATGATGACATACTGCCCAGAATGCTGGACCTGAAGTGCAGAAGACTTGAGTTCAAAGCCTGCCTCAGGCACAAGCTGTGTGACCCTGGTCAAGTCATTCAACCCTTTTCAATCTCAGTTTCCTTCTCTATACAATAAGGATGATAGGCACCTATGTCACAGGAGTTTTTGTGAGAATCAAATGAAATAATATATGTACAGCAGTTTTCAAAGCTTAAAAGTACTGTGTTTGTTGTTCCTTTCTCTAAGAGGACCATGACATCAGGGAAATGATGACATGACTTGTAGTTGACTTTGATTTGAGTGAGGGAGGGCTGGGCAAGGTCACCAGCCTCACTTTCTCCTCCAGAGCCATCTGGGTCCAGTGGCTAGATATTCATCAGGGCGACTAAAGATGGCCCAGGATGCACTGGGAGCCCCTGGCTGTTGTAGGCTAAGGTCTTTTAAGGTTCTCACTTTGAGTGAGATAACACCCATTCAGTGAATAAAAGTATATATTATATAGTACTTAAAATATGTATATTATATATGCTATAATATATATTTTATAGTACTTAAAAGTTCTATATAAATGCTAGCTACCATTATCAAAACCCCTTCATACCATCCCAGCTTGTGTTTCTTTCTTTAAAGTACCGATATAAAAGA
Organism: Pseudochirops cupreus; assembly: GCA_028627135.1. Lineage (NCBI taxonomy): Eukaryota > Metazoa > Chordata > Mammalia > Diprotodontia > Pseudocheiridae > Pseudochirops > Pseudochirops cupreus. The sequence goes on from JAQQSU010007895.1 coordinate 1,584, forward strand.
CCTTCCCCAATAAACTGATTACCTTCTTCTGGTGATTGTAATATTTCACAAAGATCAATACACAGTAGTACTCTGACTTCTTTTCTAATTATACAAGTCCACACCCATGTCTCCTAATCAGTACTTAAATGACTGAGTGAAAAGCATTTATTAAGGGCTTACTATGTGTCAAGTAGAGGGCTAAGATCTCAGGACACAAAAACAAAAGCAAGTCCTTCTTAAGGAACTTAAATTCTAACTGGAGGAAGCAACATTTATATGGCAGTGGAAATAGAGGATTTTCAAGCATTCTTAATGAGACGGTCAGAACTGAGTAGATATTATGAAGTAGAAGCACAGGAGGAGAAAACAGAGAAAGGCAGACACATTTGATCAATTGGAAGAGATGAGGTGAAGATGCATTGTTTTTTGGTTTTGTTTTTTTATTTTTGGAGGGGAGAAGGCAGGGCAATTGCCCAAGGTCACACAACCAGTAAATGTTAAGTGTCTGAGGCTGGATTTGAACTCAGGTCCTCCTGACTCCAGGGCTGGTACTCTATTCACTGCAACACCTAGCCTCCCCAAGATGCATTGTTTACAAGTAAAAAGAGGAAAAGAAGTAACTAGTGTCCTCTTAGAGACCTGATGTCATCAAAGGTCAAAGGTAAAATTAAATAAGATAGGGGACATAGATGTTGTTTTGCCCTATTTTGGTGGTCTAAGGAGGAGGAAAAAGGAAAAAAGAGAGGGGACTCATTACCTCACATAGTAGAGATACAAATCATAAAAACAATAGAAAATTTCATCAAAGGAAATGACTATGAGACAACATACCCAATTAATAGGATGGGGCTAAATGACCCCTCAGGGAAAATTTTATGTCTATAAATTATTTCATCAACAAAAGAAACAAAGAATTGGACATACAACTAAAGAAACTAGAAAAGCAACAAATCAAAAGCCTTCAATTTAAAACCAAAATAGAAATCCTGAAAAATCAAAGAAGAGATTAAGAAAACTGAAAGCCAAAAGACCCTACAAAACATCAAATGGGTGAATAAAAGTGTTTTTGTTAAAAAAAAAACAATAAAGTTAGCTAGTCTGATTTAAAAGGAGAAGAAAACCAAATTGCTTGTATCACAAATGAAAAAGGAGAATTCATAATAAATGAAGAAGAAAGGAAGGAATTATTTCACTCAATTATATTTTAATGAAACTGATAATTTTAGATGAAATGGATATTTACAAAAATATAAAATTCCCAGAATAAAAAGAGAAGAAATTGATAATTAACTCAGTATCAGAAAAAAAGAATGAGCCTTAAATGAATTCACAAAGGAAAAATGTCTAGGATTAGATATATTTACAAATGAATTCTATTAAGTATCAAAAGAACAATTAATTGCAATGTCACATAAACTGTTTACAAAAATAGGAAGAGAAAAGACTCTTTCAAGCCTTTACTGTGACAGACATATTTTTGGAAACAGAGACAAAATAAACCATAGACCAATGTCCCTAATGAACAACATTAGGGTTGGAGGGTTGGAGTAGAATCTATTAGACTTCAGGTAAACTCAAAAAAAAAGCAAAAATATTAAATATTAGCAAATAGGCTACAACAATACATTAAAAAGAGTATACATTAGGACCAGGTTGGATTTCTGCCATGAATTAGGAGTTGGTTCAATATAAAGACAACTATTAACAAAACTGGACATGTTAACAACAAAAATAATAAAAACAGCATTATCGTATCAATGGGTATAATCTAATACCTGTTTGTATTTTTAAAAAAACACTTAAAAACACAGCGATAAACGGACTTCTCCTCAAAATGGCAATTAGTAGCTAAAATTATCCAAACCCGGAGCAAACATTCTCTGTAATGAGAGGCGTTGGGGGACTTTTCGGTAAGATCAGCACAAAGTAAGGGTACACGTTACCACCGTGACTATTCACTGTTGTACCAGAAATGTCGCCTTGGAGAGAAAAGAAGAAACCAAGGGGAATAACGGGGGTAAAGAGGAGACAAAGCTATGGATTTTCGCAGATGAGACGGACAGTCCGTACAGAAAACCCCAGAATCACTGAAAATGTAATTGAATCAAAAAATTCAGCAAATTTGCAGAATATAAACATAAGTCCACGTGAGTGTCTGCACATTAGCAATAAAACCCAGTAGAAAGAAACAGAAAAAGAAATTGCATTTAAGAATAACTACAGAAGCAGCGAACAGAGCACCGGCCCCGGAGTCAGCAGGACCTGAGTTCAAATCCAGCCTCAGAGACTTCACACTTAATAGGCATGTGACCTTGGGCAAGTCACTTAAACCCTAATTGCCCTGCCCTCCCCTCTCCAAAAAAAGAAAAAAAAAACCTACAGAATGTATAAAATACATCAGTCTGCCTTTCTAGACACACACAGAAAGTGTATGAAAACACTTACAAAACTTTATTGAAATGGAGAAAGGTATTGTGAAGTCAGAAGCAGAACCCAGAGCTCCTGATTCACAATCCACAATTCTAAAACAATTTAAGGACGCCTTCCCAAGGGATGTATTTGCTACTAGAAATAAAAGAGAAACATCGAACCCAGGAGACCTCTCCAAATCTAACCCCCACTGCTCTCCTACACAAATACTACACCCCAGGCCGGACAATAAATGCCAAAGCAGCTAAGGGAATTAGTGGATCGATGAGGGCTTCACAGATATATGTCATGGAATCTAATCTGGGCTTTGACAAACAGAATTTGGTTAAGCAGAGTAGAGGGGAGGACCTTCCAGGGAGAAAAACAGATTGGGCAAAGACCAAGGGTACATTTCAAGGGGTACAAGAACACAAAGAATAGATCAATTCAGTGAGAGAGTGGGGATGACTATAACCCAGAATGGAAAGGGAGCCTATACGTTCACCATCCCTGAACATTTCTGCTTTTATTCATTCTATCCCTGGCTATGAAATTTTGTTGTTCAATCATTTTAGTGGTGCCTGAGTCTTTGGGATCCCATTTGGGGTGGTCAACTTAAAGAGAAGGCAGCCAATATAGAAAATATTGTGATCTTTAGTCAGGGTAAGGAAGCTGCAACTGGGGTATCAGAGAAGCAAGTGCTGGGGAACCCAAAAAGAGTTCTTTGGACTTGGGGTTCGTATAAAGTAGTAGGGTACAAGGGGAGGGGCTGCAGGTCCTAGGGGGTTGGGATATAACCTTGTGAAATGGAGGAATGTTTTGCATAACAACCAAAAGTCCATAAAGTAAGCTTGGGAATTTGGGAGGGGAGAGTTTGGGACATTCACAAAATAGATAAAGTCTGGTCAGTCTCAGACAATTTGTGAGTCTGGGAACTTGGGACAAGGTAGTCAACTGCATTTGACAGGATTGTTTTGGATAGAGATAACTAAAGTGGTTTGCCATTTTCTTCTCCAACTCATTTTACAGAGGAGGAAACTGAGTCAAACAAGGTTAAGTGACTTGCCCAGGGCCATACAACTAGTAAGTACCTGAGGTCAAATTTGAACTCGGGATTCCAGGCCAGCACTCTTACTGTCCTAGGTATGGAATATCTTTTCCCTAAGCACTCCTCTTCCCTAATTTCTACCTGTCAAAACCTAGACATTCTTCAAGGCCCAGTATCAATCCTTCTCTGTGAATGACCCACACAGCTAAATGTCTAAGGCTAGATTGGAACTCATGTCTTTCTGACTCCAAGGCTAATATTCTATATCCAAAGCATAACATAACTGCCTTTTTTTCTGGAGACTTGAACTCACCTCTGGTATGAAAGTTGCAAGTATGACTAAATAGGTCTCCTGCCCTCTGGGAGCTTATCATCTCATCCGACCTCCCCATAGGAAAAGATTACTACTCTTCATTACTTTTGCCAAATTGGATTTAATCACTCTCCCAAGATCAAAGCAGCTTTGATGGAAAAGGGAGAACTTGAGTTGGATCTAGAGCTTGAATGGAGAGTCAGAAGTTAGGGGTTCAAGTCCTGATGCCAACAGTTCCCAACTGCATAGGGTGGGACAGACAACTTCATGAGCTTACCTTCAGTTTCCAGTTGTAGAACTGGCACTGCTACTTCACTGCTACTACATTGGCTAAATCACAAAATTGTTGTGAATATCAGCTACACAATGTATATAAAACACTATAAAGGACTAAAGAAATGTAAATTATTATCATTCACACTACAACTCCTGTGTTCTTTCTCACCCAACTGTGACTTACTAGTAGCTTAGAAAATGTTGGTTGATTGATTACATCATTTAATCCAACCCTTTTGTTTTTGCTTTTTTTTTAGAGGGGGGAGGACAGGGTAATTGGGGTTAATTGACTTGCCCAAGGTCACATGGCTAGTAAGTGTTAAGTGTCTGAAGCAAATTTGAACTCAGGTCCTCCTGACTCCAGGGCCGGTGCTCTATTCACTGCACCACTAAGCTGCCCCAACACTTTATTTTTTAGCTGAGGAAACTGAGGGACAAAGAGGTAAAGTGAGTTACCCATTATGACCTTGTAAGCTTTGAAAGGTTGGAAGAATAAGCCAACAGAAGTCCAGAAACTAGAATTCATATCAGAGTTTGCACCGAGAAGTGACCTACTTGACCCAGTGGCTAAAAAGCTTGTATCCACATTGTGAAGGGCTTTCAAAGCCAAACAGAAGAATTTATATTTTATCCCAGGGGCCATCGGGGAACTGTGGCAACCCTCTCAAACCGTCTATCTTCTGACACGTATGCCTTCTTCCCAAGAGCTCCAGGCCCCTCTAGCACTCAGCCCCATGTCTGGCACGTGGCAGGCATTTCACAAATATTTACTGACTGCTTAAAAGATACAATTATTTGAATGAATAAATGAAGCGTATATTAAACTTTAACTATGTTTCAGAGAACTTCAATGGATGAGAACGGGTGGATTTAATTCAGGTAATCATTAAATCTACCACTGTGGGCAAGAATGCATTAGAAGAAATGGAGCAGCTCTCACAGTCAATAAAAAGGTAAGAAAAACAGAACTGGGAGGGGATGCCCATCAACTGGGGAACGGCTGAACAAGTTGTGGTATACTGTAATGGAATATTATTGTGCTATTAAAAATGATAAGCAGAATGACTTCAGAAAAACCTAAGAAGACTTACATGAACAAATGCCGAGTAAAGTGAGCAGAACCAAGAGACCACTGTACACAGTAACAATACCGTAGGATGAAAATCTGTGAATGGCTTAGCTAATCTCAGCAACACAATGATCTAAGACAGTCCCAAAGGACTCATGATGAAATATGCTATCTACCTGAGAAAGAACTGATAGTATCTGAATATAGACCAAAGCATGCCATTTTTCACTTTCTTTCCTTTTTTTCTTAGTTCTGAGTTTTCTTTCACGAAAATGACTAATACAGAAATGTGTTTTAAATTATTGCACATGTATAACCTATATCAGATTACTTGATGCTTGGGATGGGGAGAGGGAATTTAGAACTCAAAATTTTAAAAAAAGAATGTTAAAACATGTTTTCACATGTAAATGGGAAAAAAATAAAATATTATTTTAAAAAATAAGCATTACTGGGGTATAATCTAAAAAATGAAAGGATTTCTATTTGAATCTAAGGCAAACTGTTCAACATCACAGTAATACAAGTCTATGCTCCCATCAGATGATGCCAAAGAGGCCAAAGCTGATTAGTTCTAGGAAGACTTATAATATCTTATAGAAATGACACCAAAAAAAAAAGATGTCACATTCATTTTAGAGTATTAGAACGCTAAAGTAGGAAATCAAAAGATAATTGGAATAGCAAGCAAGACTGCTCTTGGAGTTGAGGGAAATTATCTTTCTATTAATAACATATTATTAAATTAGGACTAAGGCTCTCTCTCTCTCTCTCTCTCTCTCTCTCTCTCTCTCTCTCTCTCTCTCTCTCTTTCTCTCTCTCTTTCCTCATTCAGGGACCAGTCCCTGTAGGTCAGTCAGTCAGTCTCTGAAGGTTCTTGTTGATAGATGAGATTGTCCAAAATCATCTGGAAATGTGTTCCACAATCTTGGGTGGGACTCCACCCAACTAGGAGACCTTACTTTCATTTAGAGTGTAACCAGAATCTAATCTAGGTGAATTCCAGCCCAAAGCATCAAGTCTATACCCTTGTACCCTTCCATTGGAATCCAGGGTAACCCAGCTCATAAAGGAAAAAATCAACTAGAATGAGCTGGGTAGAGATGGATTCCTTTATCCAGATTGCTAGAAGTAGCTGAGTCTCATGAGCAAGCCATATTCTGAGCAGGAGGAACTAAAGGATTTTAGCCCATCTCCTCATTTGAAAGTCTACCCCCCTCATTAATTATTCATCAATATGGGCTTTTCACCTGTCAAGGGCACCCCTTTTTCCAAAGTATTCAGTGATCTCCATTGTTTTGTCTTTGGTTGTCAAGGAAAACCACTAACCATCAATTTATTGATTATCAGCCAGCCTAATTGATAAATTGAATACCAATTATCCAGAAACTCTGTCTCTCAGGCTTTTCATTTGTCTCAGAGTACAAAATTTAGCAGGACAGAGACTAATATAGTTTTGTCAAGATAATTGACTGGTCATAGGAAGCATTCTTTTTCAACAACCCAAAAGGTGACTACACATGGAAATCACATGGTCAATACAGAAATCAGACTGATTACATACTTTGCAGCCAAAGGTTGAGAAACCATGTAGTCAGTTAAAACAAGATCTGGAGCTGACTGTGGCTCATATCACAGGTTTCTCATAAAATTCAGACTTAAATTGAAGGAAGTAGTGAAAACCATCAGACCATATAGGTATGATCTAAATAACATCCCTTATGAATATGAAATGGAGTTGATGAATAGATTTAAGGAATTAGATTTGTTAGAGTGCCTGAAGACCTACCGACAGAGGTTTACAATATTGTATAGGAAGAAGCAACAACAAAAAATCCCAGAGAAAAAGAAGAGCAAGAAAGCAAAATGGTTCTCTAATGAGGTTTTACCAATAGCTGAAGAAAGAAGGGGGAAAAAAAAGGTAAATAAGAAAGGGAAAGATACGCCCAACTGAATGCTGAATTCCAGAGAATAGCAAGGAGTGATAAGAAAGCTTTCTTAAATGAGCAATACGAAAAATATATAGAAGAAAACAACAGAATGGGAAAGACAAGAGATCTCTTCAAGAAAGTTAGAGATACCAAAGGAATATTTCATACAAAACTGGGTAAAAGGGGGCGGCTAGGTGGCTCAGTGAATAGAGCACCAGCCCTGGAGTCAGGAGGACCTGAGTTCAAATCCAGCCTCAGACACTTAACACTTACTAGCCATGTGACTTTGGGCAAGTCACTTAACCTCAATTGCCCTACCTTCTCCCCTCCAAAAAAAAAAAAAGGAAAACATGGATAAAAGACGAAAATAGTAAGGACTTAACAGAAGCAGAAGAAATTAAGGATAAGTGGCAAGGACACACACACACACACACACACACACACACACACACACACACACACACAAATACAAGAAAGATCTTTACAATTATGGATAACCAAGATGGTGTGGCTACTAATCTTGATAGAGCCAGACATCCTGGAGAATGAAGCCAAATTAGCCTGAGGAAGCATGGCTAACAATAAGTTTAGTGGAGGTGCTGAAATTCCAGCTGAATTTACTATTTAAAATAGTAAACAATGATACTGTTAAAGTGTTGCATTCAATATACCAGCAAATTTGGAAAATTCAACAGTGGCCACTGGATCGGAAAAGATCAGTTTATGTCCTAATCCTAAAGAAGGACAATGCCAAGTGATGTTCAAATTACTGAATAATTTTGCTCATTTCACAAGCTAGCAAGGTTATACTTAATATTCTATTTTCTTTTCTTTTTTGCTTTTTTGGAAGGGGAAAGGTATGGCAATTGGGGTTAAATGACTTCCCCAAGGCATATACGTAATATTCTGAAAGCTAGGCTTCATGTGAATAGAGAATTACCAAAAGACCAGGCTGGTCTTCAAAGAGGCAGAGGAACTAGACACCATATTATGGACATTTGTTGCATTATGGATAAAGCAAGGGAGTTCCAGAAAACCATCTACTTCTGCTTCCTTAACTACACTAAAGCCTTTGACTGTGTGGATCACAATAAAATGTGGTAAGTCCTCAAAGAGATGGGAGTAGCAGATCATCTTGCTAGTCTCTTGAGGAACCTGTTTGAGGGCCAAGAAGCAACAGTTAAAACCAAACATGGAACAAGGGATTGGTTTAAGGTTGGGAAAGGAATATGGCAAGGCTGTATGTTGTCACTTTATTTATTTAACTTATGTGCAGAGTATATCGTGTGAGATGCCAGGCTGGATGAATCAAAAGCTGGAATTAAGATTCCTAGGAAAAATAATTATAATCTCAGATATGCAGATGATACTACTCTGATTGCTGAAAGTGAAGAGGAAGCCTCTTGATGAGGACGAAAAAAAGAGTGTAAAAACTAGCTTGAAGCTTAACATTAAAAAAAAACAACCTACTCCTAAGAACAAGTCCCATCACATCCTAGCAAACAAAAGGAGGACTGGAAGCAGTGTCAGATTTTATATTCTTGGGCTCAAAGATCGCTGCAGATGGAAACTGAAGTCATGAAATTAAAAGACTCTTACTCCTTGGAAGGAAAGCTATGGCAAATGTGGACAGCATACTAAATAGCAAAGCTATCACCTTGTCAACAAAGGTCCATATAGTCAAAGCTATGTTTTTTCTAATAGCAATGTATGGCTGTGAGAGTTGAATTGTAAAGAAAAGTGAGGGCCACAGAATTGATATTTTCTTATTGCGGTTCTGGAGACTTTTGAGGGTCCCTTGGACTGCAAGGAGATCAAATCAGTGAATACTTAAAGAAATTAGTTCAGGTTATTCACTGGAAAGTCAGATACTAAAGCTAAAGCTTAAATACTTTGACCACATAATGAGAAGATGGAACTCATTGGAAAAGATCTTGATGTTGGAAAAGATTGAAGGCAAAAGGAAAAGGAGATGGCAAAGAATAAGATGGATGGTGTCATGGAAACAATGAATATGAACTTGGACAGAACAGGAGATAGTGCAGGATATAAGGACCTAGCATGCTATGATCCACCGGGTCACAAACAGTCAGATATGAGTGAATGAATGAACCAACACGTGCAAAGCACTATGCTGAACACTGGAAATACAATAAAAAGGTCAGACAACAGACAATTCCTGCCCTAAAGGAGCTCATGTTCTACTGAAGGAAAAAAAAACACATATGGAAGGTTTCAGTGGCAATTTAGATGGAAGAGTCATGTGGTCCTCAGGATTTAAATATAGTATGCTGCTTTTGGTGGGTCATTTAAGGAATTTTCAAACCCTTTACCCTGATTACCTAACACTTTGTAAAGGAGCTCTCTATACTTGCAAGTACAGAGAGTGCCCAATGACACATAGGAAAGATTAATGTGGATTACACGGGCAGCTAGGTGGTGCAGCCAATACAGTGCCAGCACCGGAGTCAGGAGGCCCTGAATTCAAATCTGCCTCAGACCCTGTGTGACCTGGGGCTTAACACCTTTCCTCAGTTCTTCACGTGTAAAATGAGCTAGAAAAGGACATGGCAAACTACTGCCATTCTTTGCCAGGAAAATCTGAAATGGGGTCACTAGAAGTCACATATGACCAAAACGACTGAACTACAATGCAGATCATAAGAGGCCTCAGAGAAGGCCTGATTAGTTCAACTCCTAATTTTTTTTTTACAAATAAGGAGATTGAGGCCTAGTGAGGTCAGGTGGCATATTTGGTAGGAGCTGAACCCAGGTCCTCTGGCTCCAGAAACACCGGCGCTTCCAATATCCATCCTGCATACACCATACACCATGGAGATGACACCGCAGCGCAGCCTTGAGGAAGGGGCAGAGATCAGGGCAGCAGGACGGGACAGAACGAGCAGATAACGGACAAGGAGGTGCACAGGCAGACTGTGTCCCAGGCTATTCTGCAATTCAGAGGCTCGAAACAAGGAATTTCCTTACAGAAACAACGTCAGAACCGTAGATTAAGGGTCAGCTGGTTAGCGTTCTCAGGCCAAAGATGAATCTTCCTTCTCCGGGCCCAGGCTCCGTCCGCCGCGGCACCGGCTACTTGCGCACAGTAGGCGCTTTATCAATGTTTGCTGATGGGCGGCCTATGTAATTGAATATGGTGATAATTGGAAAGAAATAAAGACATGCTGGCCACTGTTATTGTTATCGTCGTCGCAGGAAATCACAGGAGGAATTTATGTTAGTAATTTTAAAAAAAAGAACGTAGCCCTAGCACCCGCCCACAAAGAGCCAGGAAGGGAAGAGAGCGGAAGCTGGCGCAAGGCTAGTACCCAGAATCCCCCTGGCTTCCGGGGAGGGGCTGTTGACCTTGAAGGCACTTCCCCCTGGGCGGAAACTTACCGAGGCTCGCGGAGGGAGGCCGTGCGCCTTCCCCGGTGTCTCCTCCGCTGCCGAGCCAAGCTTCGCCACGAGGTCGGAAGGGGCTCGCTGGCCCCTCCTGCTGCCCAGAGCGGGAATGATTGAAGCCAGACTGGGGAGCCGAAGGGAGGTGGGGACCGGGCCAAACCCTGCGGGGGGAATCAGAGGGATCTGGAGGATCGGGATTGGGGCGGGGAGAGGAGATCGAAGCCGGGGCGGGGGGGGCCCCCCAGGAATGGATACGCTCGGGCTAAGTAAGGCGGGCCGGAGGAGCAGGGACCCGACCGGCAACCAACGGTCACGGTTGCTGGGGGGGGAGAGGGAGCAAAGCGCCGCTCGGTTCGTGCCCCTCCTCCCATCGTGCCCTGGAGCGTTTGCCCCAGAGAGCTCCAGTTCCGCCCGTGGGCAGGCGGTCGTATATAGTTATCTTGGGGGGGTGGGAGGAGAAGTCACCCTCCCACGCTTTCCCCTCCCCCACCCCAGTTTCTGCTCGCCGTATTTCATTTGACACCTACCTGTGTTTTTGTGATGTTGGTAATACGCTTAAAATACAGCAACTGATTTGAGCCAAGCGTAGAATGCCCAGTTGGGCACTGAGAGAAGTGGAGCTTAACTCAAAAGGGAGATAGGGCCCTGTAGAGTTTCCTGCCTTTGGGGAATACTGGACTTGAGGGTGGGGGTGTGTGTGTGTGTGTGTGTGTGTGTACTTGGGTATTTTATATATAATATAATGTAATATATAATACTGTACTTGAGTATATTAGTGCTGTGCTCAAATATTATATATACATATAATATATAATGTAATACTATGCTTGAGTATATTATGTTCTATTATACATATAGATTTATAAATTTATAGTATGTATGTAATTAGATTATATCAATTCCTTTCCTCTCTTCTTTCCTCCCTTCCCTCTCTCTCTCTCCTCCCCTTCCTTCACCTCCCTTTACCTCCTCTCCCTTCCCTTTCTTCCCCTCTTTCTTTTCTTTTCTCCTGTAAGGAATGTGACCGGGCAGAGAAAACGGATATAAACTAAGTAAGAGTGGGGTCTGGGGAAAGCT
>JAQQSU010007896.1:0-13093 GCA_028627135.1 Pseudochirops cupreus
CTTCAAGAGTATAGGCTAGGATCACTTAGTGTAAGGAAAAACATCAATGTACCAAACAAAATCATTTTATTTTACATAGTGTAATAATTAATGAATAATTGATGCTTGTAATAACAATAAAAAAAATTTAAATTGTATTCAGTACATTTAGCTTACTGAGTTTACAAATATAGTTACCCATCTACTACATTTTAGAAATATTGCTAATTATGAACATAAAAATGCATTATAGTATTTAAAATGGTAAGCATCTGTTTCCTAGAAAACTCTTATGTGGAAGAATTCAGTTCCCAAGGCAGCCAGATAAATGAGGAGCAACTATATCTGAATGTTTTATTGTCATTTACAATGAAGAGCAGAACCATGTAACTGTTTTTCAAGTAGGAAATGTCATGGCCTTGTTTTCATCATTATTTTATTTAGTATTATTCTATACCTACTATAAAATAATGAGCATTGTTTCAGCATAACTCCAAATGTGGTCTGTGTCACCATCGAAAGAAACAATGAGCACTGAGATTGTTGCCAACCAGTCCTATTCAAAAGAGTACTGGAACCATCCCTTTGGCAATCTGGAACTGTATTCAACATTTGCAGAAAAAAAAATGTGGCCAGAAATGTGCCACTGGAAAATTATGTTCAATGAAGAATAGCAAATAACATGTCTCTTGAAATTGCTTTCGGGTTCAGTTCATCTGTGAAAGCAAAATTAAACAGCCTTGTTCTTAATCTTTCATTACAGCTGCTTTGTGTTTATGCCCAATACATTTCTTGTCTGCCTCATGCTGTCCTGACCCTGTCTACCTGAAAGAAAGATATGCATAGAATGGCATAGAATGGGATACTCCCTTCCTTTCTAATACATCATCAGCTTGCTTTTGAGAGAAAATGCTTTGAATTTTAGGGGTATGTATTGTTTATTTGTTGTTAATGGCAAACTTTTTCTACATGCTATATTACACAAACTTCTCTGGAAATTCCTGTCAATGCATATCTGCCTTTGATTACATATCTTTTTGATTCCTCAAATGGTTGGCAGTTACCAACTTTGCCTTCCTGTAACTATAGTATAACTAAACTCTACTGTTTTCATTTTAGGAAATATCAAATCCCTCATATTCTCATATTCCCATAAAGATATGAATCCGAGTAAAATAGCAATGAATTACAAATGCTGAAAGAAGTGATGATTTCATTAAGGAAATCAGCTGTGCATGTGCCTATGTGATGAATTCTTTCAGCAATCATAGGTTCAAAAATTTAGAACTAGAAAAGACCTTACTCTAATTAAGGGAATCTTAACCTGGACCCATGGACTCCCAAGGGGTTCATGGATAGATTTCAGTGGATCCATGAAATTGGATGAGGAAGAAAAAAGGAAATCTTTATTTTCACTAACTTCTAACCAGAATTTGATATTTGCATTCCTCTCAATTGTCTATATAGGTGGCAAACATTATGGCAAGAAGGGATTCTCAGGTTATCCTTAGCATACACATATGTTAAGAAACTCCACATACATATATATGCATGTGTATGCATACACACACACACACACATACTATTTTCTCGGGTTTAAGTGTCTGAAAAATTCATTACCTTGTGGTCAACCTGGTTACTGTTCTCTGCCAACTATCAATGGTAAACAGTTCATTACCAACCAACACCTAAAACTTTTTCAACTTAGTAAGACATTAGAATTTTCATTCTATTAGAAGAGCTTTTGAAGACTCGTGGTCATTATATTCCTATAATAAAGAATTAGAATATCCCTCAGGAGTAGATAGGTCTTACTATACCTGAGTCTTTATTTTTCTATTAGGGGCATTTTTTAATTTTATTCTTGGTATCATTAAGTGAATTTTTCAATAGGATTAAGTTAGATACATAGGAAAATATGTTGACCCTTTCAGGAGAAATAGTTGTCTTTGTCTTTGGACTGAAAATTGGATCATAAGGACTTGAAAGAATGATTGTATATGTTAAAGCAGGTGGATATGCATATATATATATATATGTATATATGAATGTATAATATATACACCTACTATATGTAAATCATATATGCATATGTATTTTGAAAATATATTTGCATATGTGCTATATTTAAATGCATTTACATATAAATATATTGTACCTATATTATAACTATAGCTCTTATATGTTATACATACATACTTACATAAGTATGTAATTATCTATTTTTCCACTAACTTTTGTTTAATTGCATTTAAAAATTACTTGATAAGTCATTTATTTGCTAGTGAAGCAATTTAAATCTCCTTTTAAGAGGGCCAAAATAAGTGAAACATGCTGAGGTGTAGTTACTGGGTGGGTGTTACATTGATCCACTTATTTAATGGGAAATTTGTTTAAATATTTGGCAATAGCTTTTAACTGAAGATTTAAAGTTTTATGGTAAAGGTTTTAAACATATTTTAAAAGTTCATTGTATATGTAATGAAAATAAACACTTATCAGAATGCCAGGAGCCTAAAAGAAATCAAGTTGTGCCAAACAAAAAGTAGATATAGGCTGGCCTAAATGTGCTGTGTTATATTTCCTTTGGTTTCATCTTCAGAGAAAGTTGTGTTGGCCTCCACTCCTACATTTGCCTCCTCTGCTCCTTCTTTCATGTTGGAGAAAGTTCTGAGATTGTGTTGATTAGATCTGCTGCAAATTTGTTACTTAATCTTAATTGACCCCTCATTGCCACAAGGCAAAAGTGATTTTCCCCAAATTCAAGTCTGGTCATGTTACTAACAAAAACAAGCTCCAGAGCCTCCCTATTGTCTCTTGTACTATACATAAACCTTTGTCATTGACATTTAAAGCTTTTCATAGCCACCCTCCTTTCTCCTTTTCCAAACTCCTTATATTTTACTCACTTCCTCTTATTCTTTATTTAGGCTATACTGGCCGACTCATCATTCTACATCATTCTCTAGTCTCTCTGCCTTTGTTCAGCTTGTCCGCCAGGCCTGGAATGCACTCCCTCCTCACTTCTGCCATATAACTTTTCTGGTCCCCTTCATGACTCAGTTCAAGCACCACCTTCTTCATGAATCCTTCCCTGTTCTCTCCTTCTCTTCTATCTCCAGACTACTAGGAAGGAAGGAAAAAATTAAGGATGGAAAGAAGGAAGGAAGGAATGAAGGAAGGAAGGAAGGAAGGAGGGGAGGAAGGAAGAAAAGCATTAATAAGTGCTTACTATATACCAGGTATTGCACTTGACAAATCCCATTTTATTTTTTCCTCATAACAACTTTGGAAGGTAAGTGTTACATTATTCCCATTTCATAATTGAGGAAACTGAAGCTGATAGAAAGTAAGTTCTTGTTCTGGGTTACATAGCAAATAAGTATCTAAGGCTGAATTTGAACTCAGGTTTTCCTAATTCCAGGCCTAGTGCTCTATCCATTGTGCAATCTAGCTGCCTCCATTCATTGTATTCATATCTTGTATTCATTTTGTATATATTCGGTGTATACTCATATGTGTACCTATTGTCTCTTCCAGTAGTTTAGCCAACATCAATTAGCATGTGATTCCCTATAATCTTCCCCACATTAAATAATATGAGCATTTTACCAGGAAAACATCTTGGGGCAGAGTATAGAATAAAGGACATTAAGTCAAGAAGAAATTTATTTGCTGTGTTATGCATGAAGAATTTAATCCTTTTTGATCTCAGTTTCCTCATGTATATAAAAGAGGAAACAATACTTGTAATACCACCATTGCTATTGTGAGGCTTACATGAGATAGTGCTTTATAAAGCATAAAGTTCTATAGAAATGTCAGCTATATGTTTAAAAAGATTTTTTATAAGTTTTCTAAATACTAACCAGAAAAAATGTACTTAATTTAAAGAGGTTTTGAGTTTAGCATAAGACTTGGTACATAGTAAGTGCTTATTAAATGTTCTTGTTTTCATTCAGTAATTGAGGAAATAGGTGATTCTGAAGGTTTAAAGATATGCTTTTTTATTAATTAATTTATTTTTAGTCTTCAATATTCATTTCCATAAGATTTTGAGTTCCAAAATTTCTCCCAATCTCTCCCCTTCCCCTCACTCTCAGATGGCATGCATTCTGATTACCCCCTCCCCCAGCTGCTCTCCTTTCTATCACTCCCCCATCCCCTTCACACTTTCTTGTAGGGCAAGATAGATTTCTATACCTCATTGCCTATATATCTTATTTCCCAGTTTAATGTAAAAACAATTTTTAACATGTGTTTTTAAAACTTTGAGCTCCAAATTCTCTGCCTTCTTCCCTCCCCATCCACTGTCATTGAGAAGGCAAACAATTCAATAGAGGTTATACATATGTAGTTATGTAAAACACTTCCATAATCGTCATGTTGTGAAAGACTAAGTAAATTTCCCTCCCTCCTATGCTGCCCTAAAGCTATTCTTGTGTAGCAAGTGTGTCCCAATAGAATGGTCATCTGTTATATTCCCTCACCCTCTCTCAGGGTTATACATTACCTGTAGAGGGTGAGAGAGTCTCTGTTCTTTTGCTAGTAGCTACAGTCTATGTAGATTGCGGCTTGCCTTTTTAGGGGTCATTGACTAGCATCCTAGATCTATTAACATCAGAATACCTTTTACATAAATATATTTACTTTAATGCTATAAAAAGAACAAAGAAACAAATATATTCTCCAACACTTTGGGGCCATAATATTTCTCACCCTATATTCACATACCACATTGTTCTCTGGGGATAGAACCAGTAGGTCGATTAGGCTCAAGGTTTAGCTCAGTTTCTACATAGGCTTAGTCCTTTCCAGTTGAAGTCCAAAGATAATATTCTGGACCCTTCATTGTCAGAGCTTCCTTGGGTTGACTGGAATATATGACCTAAATTCCTGGACTGCAGAATCCCCATGGGTCCAGGTCCTGGGTCAGGGACTTCCCTTCCTGAAAAAAAAAAAGTGATTAATTGTGCCAAGATTCAAACAGATTCCCTGAGGACCTTCACTTTGAGGGCTCTTAATATTTAAAATAAGGACACGAGGACATTGAAAGCAACTGAAATGTATTATGATTTATCCAAAAAAAGATTCAATTATATAACTTCAGTAATATATATTTATGTGTGTGTGTGTGTGTATTATCATATTATCAATATTTTAAAAGCATTCCTTCATATATTATAAGAAAGAACAGGTCTAGTTACTAGAATATTTGATCAATCAATACACAGATGCACTCACATGATATTGAACCAAGAGTTTGCTAGACAAAAGTTTGTAATTATGCCCAAGAGACCTGTTCTTTAGAAGTCCTATTTCTGAGAATTGTCCTCTAAAGCTCCTGGACTTTATTATCAGGGTGTCTGTCCTGTCCAACAAAGGCTGCCTGACAAGAGCCAAAAATAATTCATTTTATGGAAATGATGTAATAATGAAATTATTAAAGTAATTACAAGAAAACACTCCCTAATTCCTAAATTAGAATCTAATTTATCAGTTTGACCCTATTAGGTTTACTGAGCATGAACATTTAATTAACACCTGGAGTAACACAAAGGCATATTCTATGAGGAAAAATCCCAAGATATTTTCAATGACCTCTAGTAGTTACATCTCAATTTTCACTTTATTTGAAATACAGTATCAGCTCAGACCACCAAATACATTATCTCATTAGCCATTCATGAAGCTGTATTTTCTACTTTTACAAGTATAATTTGTGTGGAAGAGGGTGATACAATTCAGGTGTAAGTCAAATTAAAGGAGACTTCAAAAATCAGTTTATTTTAAGAGAAAGGGTATTTTATTTCTAACTATTCAATATCTATCCATCTATTCATCTGAAAAAAAAAAGGACTGAATTTACTATAGGAAGCAAACAATGCCAATATCTTTCACGTGTAAAGAAACATTTGGCTCCAATAGCATTTCCATTCCAAACTTGTCCCTTTCATTCTCTCTAGTTGAGATTCTTGAATGATTAGGACCCAGCCTTCTTCAGTCCACACACATGTATGTATGTATATCTACACACGTGCACATATAAAGAAATACAATATACATGCCCTCATATTAAAAAAAGGAAAAAAATACTCGAAAAATTCAGAAAAATGCATCCTGTAGTGATAACATATTTTTTCATATAGTAATCATGGCAAGATAAAGGATTGTTTATATTAGAAGGCTTGTGGAAAGAAGAAGATGCTTATGGTTTATTTGTAGAATTCTGAAGGGATCCAACCACTCTGGAAAGCAATTCAGCATTATCCAAAGAAAGCAACCGAAACGTCTTTTTCCTTTTACTCAGATTCCGTATACTTCAAAGTGGTCAGTGACTAAGAGGAAAGTTCCCTATAAACCCTAACACATTAGTATTAGCTTTTTTTGTTGTTGTTGTGGCAGCAAGGAACTGGTATCAGAATAGAAGTTCAGCATTTGGGGAATTAGGTACATAAATGTTGGTCCATCAGTCAATTAACATTTACTAATGTTTATTGAAGAAATGCCTACAAAGTTCTAGGCATTGTGCTAGGTACTAGGGATACAAAAATGACAAAAGACAGCCCATACTGTCAAGGAGCTCATAGTCTAATGGGAGAGACAACATGCAGAAAACTATGTACCATAAAGCAATATACAAGATAAATTGTAATTGTAAGAAGGAAGGAAATTAGGAGGGACTGGGAAGGGTGGGATTTTAAGGAAGTCAGGGAAGTCAAGAAGTGAATGAGAAGAGAGAACATTCCAGGCATGGAAGCAGACAGTGAAAATGACAGAATCCATCTCTAGGGAGATGGGAATGTCTTGTTTGAGAAACAGCAAGGAGATCAGTGTCACTAGATCACAGAGTGTATCTTGGGGGTAAGGTGCAGGACAATTGGAAATGTGGAAGAGTGGAAGGTTGTGAAAGGCTTTGAACACCAGTTCTGTAGGGGATATGGAGATATAGAAGTGGAAAGAGTATGGTGGTGACATGGTCACACCTGTGTTTTAAGAAGATCATTTTAATAGCTGAGTGGAAGATGGCCTGGACTGGGGATACACTCTTGGCCAAATCACCAACCATTAATCTATTGCAAAATTCCCAGGATAAGGTGATGTGAAACTATGTAAGTGTGGTGGCAATGTCAAAGGAGAGACTAGGGTATATATGACAGAGATTATGAAGGTAAAATCAATAAGCTTTGGCAAAAAATTGAATATGGAGGATGAGAGAGAGGAAGTTGAGAATGACACAATTTTTAAGCCTAGGTAATAAGGATAATTAAGCCCTCCAAAATAATAAAGATGTTTGGAATTGGAAGAAGGATTGAAAGGAAGGGTAATGAACTAACTTTTGGACATGTTGATTCTTACATTTTTACGGGATATCCAGTACAAGATGTTCAACAGGCATGTAGAGATATAAGACTAGAAGTCAGTAGATAAGGATGGATAAGGACATTTAAGGATCATCAACATGGAGATAATTCAACCCATAGGAGAGGATGAGATCACAAAGCAAAATCATATAAAGGAGAAGAGAAGAGGGCCTAGGACATAGTCCTGGTGTATATCATTGTTAATGGGCATGACCTGGATGGAAATCCCTCTAAAGAGATCAAGAAGTAATCAAATAGGTCGCAGAAACTAAAGTTAAGAATAACAAGGATTTAAAAAGTCACTTAGCAGTTAAGAACTTGTTACATGGAAACTAGAATATAGAGAGTGAGAAGAGAGGAAGTGGAGGCACCGATTATGGATGACCTTCTTCAGGAGTTTAGTCACAGAACAAAGGAGACATTTAGGATAATAGCTAGAAGTGATGGTTGGCTCAGATGAAAGCTTTTTGAGGATGGAGAAACACGGCTATGTTTGCATGCAGGGTGAAGTATCCAGCGGATAGGAAGGAAGTGAAGATAAGTGAGATAGTGGGGGTGATAAAAGGGGACAATCTTCTGGGGAAGATAGTATGGATTGGGATTACTTGTGTCTGTAGAAGCATTTGCTTTAGCAAAAATAAGAACTACCTCTTCACGTGTAACAGGATTGAATGAAATAACAGTGGCAGAAAGCACTTGGGAGATGTGAGTTGAAGAAGGGAGAAAGGGGAGCTCTTGTCCAATGGCGTCAACAATTTTTAGTAAAATTTCAGGTATAGAATAATAATGTGCTATAAAATGATAAATATAGATGCAGAGAAAGACATATTAACAGACAGAAATTAACTTAAGCTAACAACAGTATTACTGTTGCTTCTATTGGTGCTGAGAGTGTGGGTAGACAAAACAAAAGTTCCCAGCTAAATTTACTGTAGAACTTTTTAAACTGTTCCTTGAGCTAATGACTATAGTGCCCCAAACTTACATATTATTAAGAATCACTCTACAGGCTATACTAAAATTATGTGGTTTTTCATCTCTACTATAAACCCAGGAAGGTGTTATGACATTATTGGATTTGGAATTAGAAGACTCATAACAATGTTCTGAAGAAAATAACATCTTAAATAACATAATTTGCCAAATGGAAATTTGCTGAGAAAAATGATTCCTTAAAAGTTAAAATTGGGCAAGTGAAAGCTAATGACTCCATGAGACATCAAGAAACAATAAAATAAAGTCAAAAGACTGAAAAAATAGAAGAAAATGTGTAATCTCTCAGTGCAAAAACAATTGACCTGGAAAATATATCAAGAAAATATAATTTCAGAGTTATTGGACTACCTGAAAGCTATGATCAAAGATAGACATTAAATTGGACATTATATTTCAATAAATTATCAAGGAAAGGTGCCCTGATATCTCAGAATCAGAGGGTAAAGTAGAAATTGAAAAAATCCACTGATAACCATCTGAAGGAAATCCCAAAATGAAAATTTCCAGGGATATTATAGCCAATTTTCAGAGTTCCCAGGTCAAATAGAAAATACTTCAAGTAATCAGAAAGAAACTATTCAAATATCATGTAGCCACAGTCAGGATCATGCAAGATATAGCAGTTTCCATGTTAAACAAGCAAGGAGCTCAGAATATTATATTCTGGAATGCAAAAGAGATGGCATTATAACAAAGAATAACCTACCCAGCAAAACTGAGCATTATCCTTCAGGGCAAAATGAATGAAATAGAAATGAAAATGAATGAAATAGAAGATTTCCAAGAAATCCTGATGAAAGAACTAAAACTGAATTTTAAAAATGGGCTTTCACATACAAAACTGAAGGAAAGTATAAAAATGATAAACATTAGTGAGATCTCATAGTGAGATCTCATAAGAAGGTTAAACTTCTGACCTTTCTATATGGAAAGATGATACCTGCAACCTCTAAGAACATTATCTGTATTAGGGCAATTAGAAGGATTTTTCATAGAAAGAGAGAACAGGAGTGAAAATATTATGTGGGGAGGATGTAAAAAACAAAACAAAACAAAACAAAACCAGTAGACCATACACTGAGATACCCTGAGAGAAAGGGAAAGGGAGAGAAAAAAATGGGAAAATTTCTCACATAAAAATGATGTGCAATGAAGAACTTTTAGAGGGAAGTGAATTATGCTGGGAGGGCAGGCAATGCTTGAATCTTACTCACATATAAACTGTTCCAAAGGACTACCTTTGCAATCGCACACAGAGTTAAAATAAGGTTCTAGAGTAGACTCTGCTGTATCTCAACTGAAGTAAAATAAAAGACAGGGGTAGCAATCGTGATCTCAGACAATGGAAAAGCAAAAATAGACCCAATTAAAATAGATAAGCAGGAAAATTTCATCTTGCTAAAAGTTACCATATAGACAGTGAAGTAATATGAATGCTAAATACACAAGAAAGCACCAATGGGCTTTTCTACATTCGGTTGCATGACCAAGTAAATATTTTGCTCTTTCTCCTTTTGTCAATGCATATTATTTAATTGGTCATGCAACTTAAAAAATTTAAATGAAATAGATAGTAAAACTATACTAACAGGGGAGAGGGTCTCAATTTTCCCCTCTTAGAGATAGGTAAAAATAAGCATCAAATAAATAAGAAAGAAGTTAAGGAGATGAATAGAATAATAAAAAGTTTCATATAGAAAATAGAAAAGTTAGATATGATAGACCTCTAGAGGAAACTGAATGAGTAAAAGAAGGAATATATCTTTGTATCAGTGGTACATGCCACCTTCACTAAAACTGACCATGTAATAGCACATAAAAACCTCACAACCAAATGTAGAAAAGCAGAAATATTAAATACACCCTTTTTAGACCACAATGCAATAAAAATGAAATTAAATGTAAGACCATGGAAGCATGGATTAAAAATTAATTGGAAAGTAAATAACCTAATCTTAAAGAATGTGTAAGTCAAAGAACAAATCATATAAATAGTTAATAATTTCATTAAAGAGAATAACAATGAGACAACATACCAAAATTTGTGAAATGCAGCCAAAGCATTACTTAAGGGAAAATTTTTGTCTCTAAAATGCATGTATCAATAAAAAGGAGAAAGAGCAAATAATTTATTTGGTCATGCAATTTAAAAAAACCCTAAATATTCCCAATTAAACACCAAAATGTAAATCCTGAAAATCAGAGAAGTTAATACAATTGAAAGTATTTTTTATTCTATTACATGACACATTTATAAAATTATAACAGTACCTTTAATTCACAAATCTAAAATTCCCATCTAGTAGCTACTATATTATTATCTCTTCCAGATATGATAGATGATAGATGGATAGATAAATAGATGGACAGATAGACAGATATAGATGTAGACGTAGGTATAGATATATTTACCATAATTACATTCATGAGTGAGGACTTCACTCAATTTTCCCAGTTGTCAACATTGTATACAAAATATGATTTGCTATTTACTGGTGACACAAGTTTAATTAAGATGTGTTTAATTTAGTAATTATACCATTATATAACACAACTGTATGTGATATATGAGATGTAACAATGGAAGAAAATACCTCTGTAAAAAAAAACAACAAAATAAAACATAAAAAATAAAAACAAAGAAAATTTTTAAAAACCTGTTAAACCTAGGAGCTGGTTTTATGAAAAAAAATAGAACAGACTGGTCAATTTGATTAAAAGAAGAAAAACAAAAAAACAAAAAACAAAGAAGAAAACCAAATGACTAGAATCAAAAATAAAAAGAGTGAATGCACCACCAATAAAGATAACACTAAAGCAATTGTTAGGAGCTATTTTGCCCAGTTATTTGCCAGTAAAACTGACAATCAAAGTGAATTGGATGAACACAATAAATTGCCTAGATTAAGAGAAGAAAAACAATACTTAAATAACCTTATCTTATGAAGATAAATTGAGGAAGCATAAATGAACTCCCTAAGAAAAAAATCACTAGGACCAGATGAATTTACAAGTGAATTCTAGCAAACATTTAAAGAAAAATTAATCCCAATATGATTTAAACTTTAAAAAAAAGCAGTAAAGAGTGAGTCTTCACAAATTACTTTTATGACATAAATATGTTTTTTTGTTACCTTAACCAGGGAGAAAAAAGACAGATAAAGAAAATTGTAGACTAATTTTACTAATAAATGTTAATGTAAAAAATTTTAAATAAAGTACTAGCAAGAAGATTACAGCAATATATTAAAAGGATCATACATTATGAGTAGGTAGACTTTATGTCAGGAATGCAGGTCTGATTTACTATTAGGTAAATTGTCAGAATAATTGACCATATCAATAATAAAAAAATCATATGATTTTATGAATAGGTAACAGAAAAAGGCTTTGAAGAATTATGTATCTTTCCATTAAAACACTAGAAACATAGGAATAAATGGAGTCTTTCTTAAAATAAGTAATATATATCTAAAACCAAGAGCAAGCATTATCTGTAACAGACAGATCTATCTGAACAACAAATTGAATAATAGTGGTGATAGTGGAGTTCCTTGCTTCACCTCTGATCTTATTGGAAAGGAACTCCATTATGACAACTATTATTCAATTTGTTGTTGCTCAGCTATTTTTTCAGTAGTCTCCAAGTCTTTATGACCCCATTTGGGGTTTTCTTGGCAAATATATTGGGGATGGTTCACCATTTCATTCTTCAGCTCATTTCTACTATATACAAATGTATTTGCATATATGTATCCATCCATCCAACCATATATGTGTATGTATATACCTCTATCCTGAAAACATAACATAACTGGGAGCCAAAAGAACTGATTCTTAATCCTTCCTATGCTACTATTTAGATGTGTAGCATTTAGGCAAGATACTTTTCTCATCATTAGCTTCCTCATTTGGGACTAATAGTATTTTCGATATATACCTCAGAGGGTTGTTGCAAAGATCAAATTAGATCTGTTTAACCTTCAAGTGACACATGAGGGTAATTATCATTCAAAGTATCTTACCCATGTGATTCTTTTATCATCAAAGCTTTCTGTGAACTAATGATGCAAGAAGTGCATTCTCCTTGCATTCCCCTTGAACAATTTTAATAACAGCATAGCTTAGCAATCAACTGTTGTCAATTTCATCTCTCTACTGTTCTAGCACCATGTCTTTCTCTATCAGACTTCTAAATAGTGCTTTGTAGTAAGTACAATGGCAGTGTTTGGCTTCTAAAAGTTTCACTAATAAAAAGTATAGGCTGCAACAAGTCTCCCAAAGATGAAGTTTGAAAGTGCTGTCAAATATGACCCCAGTGATTATAAATAACTTGTTGCCCACGGATCAGCTTAGTTAAGATCACAAAGACTCATTCCCAAGGTGGCCAAAAAATGATGATCTTTTTTTTTCGTCCCGTTAATTCTATTAAGACAGTGGTTCTCAATCTTCCTAATGCCATGACCCTTTAATACAGTTCCTCATGTTGTGGTGACCCCCCCCAACCATAAAATTATTTTTGTTGCTACTTCATAATTATAATTTTGCTACTGTTATGAATTGTAATGTAAATATCTGATACGCAGGATGAGAACCACTGTGTTAAGCTAATAAGAGATTTGCATCAGTGGAGGAAGTACTCAAATTGACCAAATTAAGTAACTCTGAAGTATTCAAAGATAATGATATTTGAAAGATGCAAATTTTGGTGTATGGTATAGATTAAAGGGTTAGAATATCATAATAGCTCTTAA
>JAQQSU010007897.1:0-13093 GCA_028627135.1 Pseudochirops cupreus
GAAGCTTCTCAGCAATTCCCGTCCAGCCACCCCCGGGGCACGGCCGGGGCTTCAGGCCAGGCTGGTTTCGGTTCGCAGTGCTGATATGGTTCCTTGTAGCCAAGCTGACTTTAGTGGGAAGTATCTTTGTGTGCGTTTTGGAGTTCACCATTCCCATTTTAAAGATAAGTAATCAAAGGGAACAAAGTTAAGCTATTTGCCCAAGACCATAAAGCTACTTTGTAGCAGAGCTGACACTAAAACCCAGGTTGTCTTATTCACATCCTCACTGCCCAGGAGAGTGTGTGTGTGTGTGTGTGTGTGTGTGTGTGTGTGTGCATGCATATAGGTATGTATGTAGTATATATACACACATGTACATATACATATGTGTATACATACACACATATATATCTAATAAGGTAAAACAAATACATTTTCTGTGAGAATGTGAACTTCTTTCTATACCTCTAGTCAATGATTTTTCAAAGTTACATATAGTTTTTTAGCTATATGCAATACAAGGACCCCTGGCAGTCACTGAGAGCCATTTAGGGAATCTATGAGGTCAAAACTTCTTTCGTAATTACACTAAGACATTTTAATTTTGAATATATTAAATCTCAATAGATTTAACTCATATACACAAAAGCTCTTTGGGAGAGGGGCTTTATCTTTTAAGAGTATAAAGAAGTCTTGAGACCAAAAGTTTGTGAATCACTACTATAGTCCATCACCTGTTTGCCAAAGAATGGAAAGAATCTTTCATCATCAGCCTTTTGAAGACACCATTGTTTCCTGCTTTGTTTAGAGCTCTGAAATCTTTCAATGTTGTTCAGGCTCACATTACTGTCATGACATCCAATTAAATTCTCCTAGTTCTAACCAGGTCATACAAGTCTTTTTATATTTCTCCAAATCCATCATATTCTTCATTTTTATGACATAGTACAATTCCATTATTCATATGCCACAATTTGCTGAACCATTCTTCAATTGACGGGTAACTATTTTGTTTCCAATTCTCTCTATCTCTACAACAACTAAATGTATTGCTATAAATAGGAATTTCTCTCTCTCTCTCTCTTTCTATTTCCGTCTCTCTTCTCCCTCCTTCCCTCCCTCTATCCCTCTCATACATGTCTAATAGTAGTATAATTGCCATCTACGTATAGTTTAGTGCCAGCTTAGGACTCTTTGACCTAGAAATATAATACAATCCTAAAATCAAGGAATCCTAGAATTGCATTGTTTTAAGGTACTTCAGAAGTCAGTTAGCACAACTAATATCCATATCATGAATCCCATCTCCAGTATCACTAAAAAATGCTTATATCATCCCTATTTGAAAGCCTTAGGTCTTTGAAAACTTTGGGAATGATTCAAAGTTTTTTGTTCTTATGTTTTTGTTTCTAATGAGTAGTTCTAATTGATGACATTTTCCCTTATATTAAACATTAAGATTCTTACTCAATTCAATGATATCATACTCTCTTTCACTGGGTCCCCTGGAACCCACTACCCAGGAATGTACTGACAAATATTGAACATCTCTCAGCATATATATGTATAAATATATATATATACATATATATATGTATATGTATACACACATATGTGTATATATGTATGCATGTGTACATATGCATGTGTATGTATGCATGTTGTAAGCATGACATAATGCTGATTTTAGCATTTTTATTCCAAAACTTCTTATGTTATCCTTACGGACAAGATAGAAAGATATTAACTAAACAATAGCTCTTCTAGGAGAATTTGAAACTGAACACAAAGAGTAATGATTAGTAGATCAATGTAAACTTGGAGGGAAGTCTCTAGTGCACTGCCCCAGAGATCTGCCCTTGACTCTGTGCTGTTTAACATTTTTTGCAGGGCCTTGGTGGTCATAGATGATTTACTTGTCCAAACTTCAGATGACACAGAACGGGTGGGGAAAGCTAATATGCTGAATGATAGAATTAGGATTCAAAGAGACCTTGACAGGCAATAAAAATATCTCTAATCCATAAGATGAAGGTTAATAAAGGAAAGAAAAAATATGTAATGCCCTTGTGTTTAAAAAAAAAGTTATTCACATGTCCAACATGATAGTGATGACAAAGATCTGTGGTTTTTAGTGGAAAGTCATCATATATGAATAGGTTGGTGGACTTGAAGTAAGGAAAATCTCAGTCAGAATCTCTTTTTATGACACTCTATGTTTTTGGGATTATCCTTTTTCTGCAGGAGTTTCTTCATCCTGTTAAGCGAGGGGAATAACAGCGCCCAATACTGTAAAAATCAAATGAGATAACACAAATTGTGTTGCAAATTTCAAAGCACTGTGTAAATGTTAGGAGATGCAGGTTGGCACAATGAACACAGAACTGACTTTAAAACCTGGGAGACCTGGGTTCAAGTTCTACCTCTCACACATAGTAGCTATATAACACTGGGCAAGTCACATAACCACTTACAGATTGCAAAGAAAGTTCCAAACTATAACGATAAGAGAGAGTTTCTTCTTCTTGGAGCGCCTTGTGCCAATGAAAGCACAAGTACCTACCCAACACAAATGTTAACTATCATCACCATCATCATCATCATCGTGCTCATTATAAATAATCTGCAAACTCATAATAAAACTATAGAATACAACGGAAAAAAAGAAAAACTTACATGAGTTATAGACTACTGGGCCTACAGTCAGGAAGACCTGGGTTTAAAGATGATCTCAGTTACTTACCAAGTCTGTGATGGGGGCAAACCACCAGTTTTCTCACCTCTAAAGTGAAGATAAGAATCGCCGATAATAACATTGTTGTGACGATCAAATGAGAGAATATGTTTTAAAGCATTTAGCACGGGCCTGGCACATAATAAGGACTATATAAATGTTAGCTATCATTATTAATTTGTCATCATCATCAATATTATTATTGAACTACTGCCCTCTGTTCCACCCACACTACATCCAGTTCTATTGCATTCAACTTTGGGAACATAATTCCCACACTTTTTGAAGGGTCTTGATACGTTGCAAAAGTAAATAGAAGACAGTGACTAATTTGGTTACCGTACAATAAAAAGGTTAGCTTCAGTAACTGGTGAGGTTTAGCCTGGAAAATTTCCTGGGACATAAGTCTTTTAAGGCCATGGACTATTCCTGCTACCTTTTCAACCTTCCAAATGTCTTTGTCAGGTCTAAAACAAGTGGCCTATGTATTATACTTTGATTTGAGAATAGTTCACTTATTTTCTATTTTATATCTTTGCATCTTGCATACATATCATATACACACATGGGTATGCACATGTATATATACATATAATGTATCATATTTCATATTTTTTATTGTATCACTGGTCTTAATTCTTTATACTACTTTATGATAAATTGCATAAACCACCTATCTTCTCATACAACACTATGATTTTGAAAATAGACAAAAAATAAGAAAATTCTAAAGCAAAAGTTCTTATGAGAAGGTAGACTATGCAATGCAAATATTTAATGTTATTAGCTTGTTTTGTGCTATTTAAGTGTTTTCATTATTTCATAATTTAATTCCTATTTTTAGATGGGTAATTTTCTATTCCATTCCCCATGTTCTTTTTCCCTTCTTCAACAAATGTGCCTACATCACTATGCATCTTTTCACTGGGCACTGTTTGGCTTGGACAAGAGAAGACTTAGGGAAAGACATGAAAACTGTCATCAAATTCCTGAAGGACTGTGATATGGAATAAGTATTGCATTTCTTCTTCCTGATTTCAGAGTGAAACGCTAATAGTAGCGGGTAGAAAGTTCAGAGAAGACTTCAGTTCTATATAAGCAAAGTCTACCTTCTCCACTCAAAAAAGAAGCATGTTAAATTCTCCTATATTTTAAAGGTCATAGAAGTTTAGACAGAGTATTATGTGCAATGGTACTGAATGCAAACTAAGTCATGATTTAGGGTGCCTCAGGTAGTTTCAATGATTTGGATTCTTTTTAACTAACTACTAATGTAATTTATGTAATTCTCTTTGCCACATATTCTATTTCCTGTGTTATATTCTTTTATTTATGGTATCTGTTTGTTGCATTTGTAAATGTATAGCCATTTCATAATGATTTAAGTATGTGTGTTAAAATAAATGAAAACAAATATTTTCATTAACACATCTGTTCTATAACATTGGCAGTGGGGCAAGGAGTGGTCTATGTATGTTTCCCATACCACCAGACTTAGATACTGTTATACTGAAAATAAAGCCTGTTTCCAAAAACATATTCTCTCCTTAGAATTCTTAACAAAGAATAATCAGCCATTGTACTTCTACAAGTGTGAAGAGAGAAAGATAAGGTCCAAGCCCAAGGCATGTTTTGAGTGTTGGAACAAAATGAGGCACTCACAAGTCATTAAACATTTATTAAAGGAAGAGATTTATTTTGCCCTAACACAGCAAGAATATCCAGTAAAGATACAGTGACACCCTCTCTGGACTGGATCCCTTTGTTTATCCATCCAGATATGTATGTATCAGGTCATTAAGTCACCAGTGTATGATAACTCATATGCTCTTAAGGCACCCACCAAGTCTGAAAGATGTGACTTTGCATGTTCCTAGATGACCAGAAAGCTGTATCAGAAAAGTTCATGTCAATCAGACCCTGAGATAATTTTGTGTTTCATTTTGTTTTGTTTTTTTTCTATGTAAATCCTCTCCATATTACAGATGGGAGGAAAGAAGTTATATCAAGGAAATGATGATCCAATCACTTAATACCCGTTGGCTATAAAATCCTAAGGATCTTCCATAGCAGATGTGTCAAACTACCAGGGCTTACATCAGATTTAAATGTAATTAGAAAATATATAACAGAATAAATATAGATACAATATAACATAGATAATGTTAAATGGTGGTTTTCCAAGTTGATATGCAGTCCATAGAGACCCATTTCTATCTACATTTAAATATTTATAAGGCTTTTACTGGATAGTTCTTCTGTTATGGGTAGTAGCAAAGAGTGGGAGAGAGAGTATAAAGCAGATAAGCAAAACAAAATAAAGACAAAACTAAATATAAAGAACAAAAGTAAAAAATTCTAGCCTTTTCGTCATCTCTTTGGAAGGACCATATCTCAAGTCTTTTGCTGAACAATCCTCCCTGCATGGGCAGTACCAAGTGGAAAAGAGAGACAGAATTAAACAAAACAAAACAAATAATTGTGGAGGAGACCAAAATCCAGAAATCCAAGGTATTTTTCCTTCTTGGGAATGATCAAGTATCAAGTCATTCACTGATGCATTTGATGGGTGATAGCAAATCCTTGCAGTTCATAGTGGGTCTCCTAAATGCGTATTGGTGACAGTGAACCAGAGCAACACCAAGAATATCAGAGTCATTATAGCATCAATGTGATATTTACAGTGCCTACAGAGGCTATGAATATGTAGGCATAATTCTGAATTGCAAAATATAACAGACTCTCCACATAGAAGACAAAAGCAAAACAATTATTCAAACACCAGAAAGCTGAATCCTAACATCAGAAAGTCAAATCGATCATAGCAACAAAGAAATCTATACACTATAAACATGCAGGGGTCACCACCATCCCCAAGCCTTCCCCCTGCTAAAATCTTCCCACAAACACTCTCAGCTCGCTTCCTGCTTCCTCTTTCCTTCAGCTCCAACTGCTCTGACTAACTTCCTCCGGGATTTGTTCCACCCTTCCTGCTCTACCCCTTCTTGCTCTACCTGCTCAGCAAGCACCTCCCACAACAGACTCACATGACTCAGGCTTCCATGTAACTCAAGCAGGTCACATGGGCCTATTAATGGATGGGAAAGACATTTAAGACCATTAAGCAAAAAAATATATTAACAATACATTCAACTCCAAGATTTTTTGTATCCATTACATAGGTTAATGGGAATTTAGGGATAACTAGTGTCAACAGAACTTTACAACAATGTAACAGAGAAAAACATGAAATAAGCACATAAAACAATGTCTTGGGGTGGGGCAAAGAGCACAAGCACCACATCATTACCACTTTAAATGAATGGGGCCCAAAATCTTGGGGTAAGGGAAGAAGTTCTCTTCTTCCATAGATACTTCCTGGGAAATTGGACGTATAGCTGTCCCTGCCCCAAGAGTTCCCATTTGAGAGGTCAGTTCTTTAGCTGGCATCCAGAGCTTGGTCAATATCAGGTCCATGGGTAACACATCACAGTCATTGATGGGTGATGACATCTAGCTTAAGCAATCAGGTATCTTCATGTGGAAGGTACTAAGCCTGCAGGAAACAAATCTAGCAAACATGTTTAACAGACAAAAAGCCAAAAAGAAACAAGGCGATAATAACCAGAAGCAAGGTAGATATAGGGTCAACCCTGTTTCTGGAGTTCATGAGCCCACTATCATAGTGTTATTCATTGTTGTTCACTGTTTTCTAATTTGAAATTTTGGGGTCATCATTCTGGCTAGAGGCATACTTTCTTGAATCTGAGCTGGGGACTGACTAATTTCCTATTCTCCCTGCAAGTGTGATGAACTTGAATACAATGTTTCAGGAGTATCTGTAGGGGCAGTTCCTATTTCCCTGCTCTGTCTAATATTAATCCCCTTTTCTTGGTACATTTTATATAGTTCATTAGTTGGAATACCATCTGTTCTTCCAAAATCTACCCTTGCTCACAATAGAGCAATAAAAAATTCCTTTCTATTCTGACTTTGAATCCATTGGCTATTTGCTCTTCTCTCTTGAGGAAATTTATCTTTCCCCTATTTCCCCAAGTCAGTTAACTGTGGAATCTTATCCAGCACCTCTGAAAGAGGGCTCCATATTTCTCCAATTAGTAGAATCAGAATTAGGTGCTTATTAGCAGGAGGAGCCATCTTCACTATGATATTTCTATCAAAAACTGTTAAGGGAATACTATAAGTAGTGGCATCTCTGACCTTGATAAAGGTTTTTATTAATTCTTCCTTTAACTTTCTCATACAGTCTCTAAGCAAACACCAGGGTCTATCTCCACTAGGCTACTTAGAGTCAGTAGGATACTGCTTGTTGCATTCAGCAGCAGCTAAAACTAAGAGATTAGTCACATTGTTGCCTCCATGAATATGGTAATCCATAAAAGCTTTCTTTACAAAAGGTTTTTGGCTAATAACTATAAATTCCAAGCAATCTACATTATCTATCAATACTTCTCTGGGCCCTTCATCACCGATACTCACCATCCAAGACACTTACAATTTTCCCACCCTTTGGGTGAATCTACTTAATATATATCAGTGACTTTCTGTTGAATAAAATCCTCAATTACTTTCCTAAACATGGTGTGGCCCCCCTGGTTCTTCTGCTTTCTTCTTAGTATTGGACAAACTTCTGCATTAGAAGCCTTATCTAACTTTGTTTCATTTTCCTCCCATGGCAGGTGTTTGGGTCCCCATCAAGCCCAGCCTGTACAAGGGTTGCATGTACCTTCCTCTTGTTACTTTTGGGCTTCTTTTTAAGAACTAAACACACAGCCACCTTCTCTTCTACCACATAAGACTTTCCAACTTGCTCTTCTAAAGGAAAGCTCACGTGCTGTAACACAGGAAGCTTCTCTTGCAAACCAACCAGCCCCCTACTTTCCATCTGAGCTTTCTCTTCCAGCAGGTGTCTCTGCTTTTACACCTAAAGCTTGTTAGCAAGGCCCGGCCTCTCATACTCACCCCTGCCAGTTCTTTCCCCTGTTCTATTGGTATTTCTTGCAAACATCTTTCCAAATCTCTAGGTTCTCCCTTCCGTATCTGCAATTCCCAGTTTTCATAGAGCACTGTACTTTTAGCTCATTGTCTTGCTAGGGAGGAATAAAGTAAATCCTCCCATCCTGGGATATCCATTTCTCTCTCTAAAGCCCTTCTGCCTCCAAATAGAGGTCTGACATTTTGCGATCCCATCCTTGTTGCCAAATGTAATGCCAATGCAATATCACAGTGCCTATAGTGGCTATGAATATTTTGGCATAGTTCTGAATTGAAAAATATAATAGACTCTCCACATGTAAGATAGAACCAAAACATTAATTCAAATACCAGAAAGCTGAACCCCAACATCAGAAAACCAAATCCGTCATAGCAACAAAGAAATCTATATACGAGAACCATGCAGGGGGCACTGCCATTCCCAAGCCTTCCCCCTGCTAGGACTTTCCAATAAATGAACACTCACAGCCTGCTGCCTGCTTCTTCTCTCTCCTTCAGCTCTAACTGCTCTGACCAACTTCCTCTGGATTCTGTTCCACCCTTCCTGTTCCACCCCTTCTTTCCACATTTGCTTGGCAAGCTCCTCTCACTACAGACTCATGTGACTCAGGCTTCCATGTGACTCAAGAAGGTCACATGGGTCTATTAATGGGTGGAAAAATCTTCCAATTAAGTAAAAATACATTAACAATATAGTCATGGACCATATGATGATACCTCAAATACAGCTATAGATTTCTTCTCCTGATTTGAGGTAGCAATGATCAGCAGGAGCAGCTCCAGGAACATTAGGAACATAGCAAAAACACTTCTGGTATAGACAACAATTCTTCATCCTGCACCAGGGTCGTCTCTAATAAAGTGGCTAAAAGCCCATAAACCTGTATCATGCAACCTGTCCTGTACTCCATGTTGATACACAGGGTGTGCCTATATATTGCCACTCATTCATTATACCCTGGCCCACTTGCCAAAACTTCCCTAAAAGGTACATTGGGAGAATGATATAAAATCTTTACCCTTTAGGGGTCTTTGTTGAATAGGTTATTCTAATTCCTTCTCCCACAGGGACTAAATAAGGACTGTCCCTTATCCTTTTCTAGTGACTCAGAATTACCACCAAGTCATCTAAGGCTCCCCGCTATCTTCCAGGTAAATGTACTCCCATCATGGCTATGTAGCAACAATTTCACCTCTGCCATGATATTATAAAACAAGATGCCTCCCACCAATACCATCACTTGGTAAATCTTAAGCCCTTTCTGGAAAAGAGTTCTCTATACCATTCCAGAAGAAAAGAAGTCTGTCAGTTGAGTGGGACCTGATCTACTTCTCCAGGACATATGCAACCTTCTGACAGAGCAAGAATCATGAAGTTGAGGCAATTCTGTTGGGGCAAAAGGAAACAAGGACCACTGAAGATCATCCAGAAGTATGTCCAAAATCAGTCCATTCTTGTATGCTGAATCTTCCTAGAGATTTTATCTAAGAAACAACTGGACAAGGAATTCCTTCCCTTTTTGAGGGAAACATTAATTTGTCACGGACAAGTTTTCCGGAAGATTGGGAAGTCAAATGTATTTTGGTACAGCTTTTCATCAGTAGGGGCAAACCTCTTGCTTTGAAATAGGAGAGTGTCATTTTCCCATTTGGGGACAAGTTGAGTTAAAAGTTGGGTTAAAAATAGCTGCCTTACCCTTAATGAGGAGGATCATGTGGTCCTGTGCCCAACACAGCATGACATTACTACCAGAATTTCCAAATGGACACTGAACCTACTTCTAACTATGCTGTTCTTATATTAGTTCTAGTCTTGTTGTTTAATATGTGATGCCTCTGATAGGTGCAAATGTGCCTTACAGGCACATGGAAGACACTGAAAAAAGTTCTTTCAATGCTTCTGATCCCACAGGGGACTACCTCTGACTGTCCAACTCTAGATTTTCCAGTCCCCAGACCAAGGGATACTGCCCAGAAACAAGTGAAGATCTGCCCCATCCCTCAAGGCTCTCTCAGCAGGTGAGATGAGGCCATGAATCCTGGAGAACAATCAACAGAAGGACAGCTTTTTAAAGGTGATCTAATTAGTGGTAGCTCTGGGAAACTTGGTACTCTAGATTCTCCAAAATGGCTTATTCTGGTCACCTCTTGCCTGCCAAAGATTCCACATAATCATTTTTTTAAAATGAACTGTGACCATCAGAAGCATAAGTCCTGTGGAATCCTGAGGAACTGTTCAATACTTTACATCTTCCAGGGCTGGAGTTTCTCTTGAAAGTCTGAAAGACATAGACTTTCAGGGAAGTTGGTAAATGAAGGCCATCAGGATACTGAGGTGAGAGATATAGGTTCTCCAAAACCTGAGAAATCCAACAAGTCCCTGAGATTTCTTCTTTGGTTCTGGGGAAGTATTAGTAGTTTATTCTGGACTATTATGGTTTTCCCCATATACCGTATTCCCCAAATTTTGAGTAAGCATGTTAGACCCTGGTTTTTCTTAGGTTTTCTTAGATTTTCAAACCCTTGTCCCTTTATGGGTCACCATATGGGTCACCATCTAATCTAGGGTCTCAACCACTGTAGTCTCATCTGGTCTGATCAACATTATGTCATCAATATAATAGTGTACATCAATGTGTTCAGGTAGGGAGGCTTTTTCCAGTCTCTGCCTACCATAGTTATATCATCAAGGTAGGTCTGGTAAATCAATGCCTGCAGTAGGAGTGCTCTTTTCTGTTTCTTCCCACCATAATGTGTCAATATAAAGTGGAATTCAGAAACGCTTAGGGAATGACAGTGAAGATACATTGGATTCTTTCCCAGCTGAAATCAAATTTCTCCTAGTGTTAGTCACAGGAATAAAGAAAAACAAATGGAAAAATTGATATCACAATGTCATTCACCGTGGGCCTCAGTTACCTGGTCTTACAATATTTACAGGATCAGGAACAGCCATAGAGAGAAGTATGATAACTTTGTTGATTCCCTATAACCCACTATAAGCTGGCTATCAGGTGCCACCTGCCTTCATCACATGTAACACAAGGTTATTATAAGGAAATCCATTATAACGAATTG
The DNA here is from genome assembly GCA_028627135.1 of Pseudochirops cupreus. Lineage (NCBI taxonomy): Eukaryota > Metazoa > Chordata > Mammalia > Diprotodontia > Pseudocheiridae > Pseudochirops > Pseudochirops cupreus. Next base: position 10,811 of record JAQQSU010007897.1, read on the forward strand.
CTTCAATTTCCTTCATCTTCATCACTATAGCTCCTTTTTTGGGGGATGAAGGTGGCCCTTGAGCTTGATCATGATGGCATTTTCCTCATAAAAATGTAATCTCTGCCTACAGGTAGTCTTGAGGAACTGATGAGAATGTGGAGCTAACTATGACAAACCTAAGTCTCATTCTTATTAAGGAAGATAACCCCAACCACCAAAATTTGTCTCTCTAATAAATGCATTAGAACAAGCATTTCCTATGCTTAAATTCCTTCTTCCCATCCACAACATGGGGAGTCTTCACCTGAAAATAGATAAAACTGCCTTGGGATCTTATAGAGTATCCTAAGCTTCTTTGACCAATTTTCAGATCATCTGGGAGCATAAAATTTTCAACTATCTCTGACAAACCCTGATAACTTACTGAACAGATTGGTTTCCAAACAGAGATGAAGAAAGTTACATCCGAAGAAACTAAGATACACTGTTTCCTTGTTGCACATTTTTCCTGTGTTGGAGAAACTTCGCTGAACGTTCAATGACTTATAAGTGCCACGTTTTGTCCCAACAGAGAACCTGAATTAAGAAAGTGTTAGTATTAGAGCTGCACCCACAAAACTTTGTATAGTTTTGGCAAGTTGGGTTAAGACAAGATGACCTCAGGGACCATGATCAGATAGGCATGTTCAGAAGGCAGAAGATTGTAGGATTGCCTGTCACCATAGCCCCTCCTGTGGTATTGTGAAAATGGAAGCAGACTCTGGTTCACAGAGGAATTAACTCTGAGGGTACTGGAATAGGTTGCCCAGAATGGTAAAGAAAGTATGAGGACAGTATTTCTCAAATGTGTTTGACTGTTTTTCACAAATTGGACTGCCAACATAATAAGACTGAAAGTAAATTGGACTAACAGCTAAAGCTCTTGGTTTTCAGGGACTATGTAATGCAAGCAGAGAGTCAGCTGGACTGATAACCTCCCAAGTGAAAGAATCATTCTGAAAGAGGAGTTAAGGAAATGGGGCCCAAAGCCAGGAATCCAAGCTTGAGCCTCTGGCCCAGAGCTTCAGCTTCCTGATAAGATGGAAGTAAGGAGAATAGAGCAGCACAAAATCAGGCCTGTCCTAACCATCTCTGCAGTCAGATCAACTCCTCAAATATACCTATAATGAGATACTGCAATGCAGAGATAACAAGTTTATGAGGAAAATGCCTTCAAGCTCAAATCCAAGGACCCTCTAGGCCCCCAAAAAAGGAGTTGTCATGGTTTCAAAGGGAACACTGGTGATCTAGGAGTCAGGTGATCTCAGCAGAATTCTTGCTTCTCATACAGACTTTATGACCATGGCTTTGTTACTTCACCTAATAGGAGCCTGAGATTCTTCCTATGTAGAAAAGAGAATACCCAAAGACGGTGAATGATCAATCAATCATCAAGTGGTTTTTAAACACTTAGAATGAACTACACATTGTTCCAGGTGACGGAGATACAAGTACCAAGAATGATGCAACCCCTGCTTGTAAGGAGTTTACAGTGTCATAGGGGAGAGAAAAAAGGACATATACGAGTATCTGGAAAATAATTATAAAGTGAATAGAAACCAATGTTTTATATGTATATGATATGTTTGTACTTTATGACAAAATAATTATATATAAGATGGCTTAGATACAGCAGTTCTGTAACCCCTTTGGGGGCCCAACAACCCTTTCACAGGGGTCACAGGGGTCACCTAAGACCATTGGAAAACACATATTTTTGATGGTCTTAGGAACTGAGACATGGCTCCTCTATCCATCTCCATGCGGGTCTGCCCACATGCAGATACCCCCACATATGAGTATTAAAGGGTCACGGCATTCGGAAGGTTGAGAACCACTGCTTTAGATGGGATGGCTCCAGTATTTAGAAGGATAAGGAAAAGTTTCATGTAGAATATGATGGTTGGGCATTGTCTTAAAGAGAGAGACTCCATGAAGTGAAGGCAAGGAGGAGGTACATTACACACATGGAGAATAGCCAGTGTAATAGTAATCTGTTTAGCAGGATACTTAGCACTTAGTACTAAGTGCTAAGTGTGGAAGGTGCAAACCCTGTCCCACTGTTGAGAAGGCATGAGCTTCCCTGTTGATGTGGAAGAAGGGGATTGGCTGAGGTGTGTATATAAGCAAGAATTCCAGAGACAGACAGACAGAATTGGAATGTTGCTCTGGGTGAAGGAAGAATTGTGGAGACTGAAGCTGGCTGAGAGAGAGACAAAGAGAGGGAGAGAGAGAAAGTTTCTCTCCCAGCATCTGAGAGAC